>JAJIBD010016254.1:0-12114 GCA_021461705.1 Cryptotis parvus | reverse complement strand
GGATTAACCCCGGTCAGCCGCATGCAAGGCAAGTAGTCCTTACACTGACCTCTCTGGCCCCTCGATTCTTCATTCTCTTTACCTTCAGGGTTGGCATCATCCTCCTGGCTTGTCATAATCTGGAGAAAATTCTTTAGTCACTTTCTGGGCCTCAAATTTCCTTTTGATGGGAATCCTGGCAAGATTTCAGAAATAAACAATCATGCCCTAGCCTAATGTGATTGAACAGTCTGTGCTCTGTCTATCTGCGGTGCCTTTGCATTGCCTAACACAAGCCCTCACAGAATAAGACTTTAAAACAAAGATAAAATGGAATCAAAACCATTTTTTATTTTTAAGTACAGGTAGGAAAACTTTTATGTGTAATCTGGCAAGATTCACTCTAAATCTCTCAGGATCTTCCAATCTTTCAATATACCCTATGCTGGTCCACATGTGCCCCCACCCCAACTGAGCCCTCCCAACCTTCCAGCTGCACCTACCCAGCCCTCCTGTCACTTCCAGTAGAGTCCCTCAACCACCTTTGTGGGGACATTTGGTTAGACTCCACGTTCCTATCTCCTGAAGGCAAGTGAAAGCAGGTAGGGACAGCTACACAGGGCTTCTAGTGAGGAGGAATTAGGAGAAATAAAAATGCGAATCATGCTAGGTTTCAAAAAAAAAACTTACTTCCTGAAAGTTATAAGTAATCTTTAAACAAAGGTAAAATGTTTTTTGGGAAAACTTAGCCCTACTGTGCATATCACTAGACTCCCAGAATATTCTATTTGATATCAACTCTGTAATATGGACTCTTGCTATAAAAATTATTTATAGTGTATTTTTACCAGGGTGACATTATCTGGGATGGAGTGGACTGGAAGGAGAGGGGTCCCAGTCCTGTTTCTTTCCCTCCTAAGCTGAGAAACTCCGCAAATCACTTAACCAATCTGTACTTCCTAATGTTTCCAGTAATGACTCGGGAGGGGAGGGGGAAGTGGCCAAATACTCTTATGTTAGTTATTACCTGTGCTTTGGTCTTTGGAGAGGCCAGTTAGATGAACACTTGCCTTGCATGTCTGAATTCCTGGGATTCCCTGGAATCCCAAAATATAAAGAAGAAACAATAAATACCACCTAACTGTTATAAGTCAGGAATACCAATAGTCAATTATTGAGCCAAGCTTGGGAGCTAATTTTGATTTGATATATTTACTTTACCCAGCACCACATAGCACCACAAAGACTTAGCTTTTTATTTTCACGCATTAGGAAACTGAAATTAGAAGAGGAATAACTTGTCTGAGATAACTGAGGAGGAAAAGCTCAGCCTGAGGCCTGGACAGTATCCCTAGAATGCTCATATTCACCAATGGTTTTCAATCCCCTGTTCACAGATGGGTGCTGGTCCATAGGTAAAAAAAGATGAAAGACCATTATTCTAGACAACAGTGGGTATAAATATTGTTCAGTCAAACTATGTACTTAAGTCCTTTGCTTTGGCTTTCTAAGAAAGCTTCCTTAGTTTTGAGGGGGCTCAAGACAGCATGAGCTCATCAGTGACTTGAAACATTGCTTCAATGATGATCATACCTTTTACTTCTACTTTCCTGTGGTATCAATAGTAAGACTAAAAAGAAAATGGCACCAGAAACATATTCTTGCTTTTTTCCCCCCATTCTTTAGTTTGAAGAACAACTTTTTTTGAAACTCGTGAAGAATTTCAGAAATTAATCCAAGGTGAGATAAAAGTCTGTTTTTATGATGCCATGTTAGACCAAGGGATGCAATGGTCTCCTTGCTACTATGAAAGAAGACAAACACATCAACAAGTATTCTAAAGACAAGCACAAAGAACTAGGTGGGCAGTCTTGATTGATCTCTCTAGGGGAGTTCACGCTTCATGGAAACACTGCTCTTTCTAGTTCATGTTTGAGTGCAGAGCTCTTGGAAGATTAACAAAGCATGACTCAGAGGGTTGGGCAATAGTACAGCAGGTAGAGCACTTGCCTTAATGCAGCCATCCCCAGTTTGACCCCCTCGCGACTCATGGCCCCTCAGCACAGAGCCAAGAGTAAGCCTTGAGCACTTCCTGGTGTAGTTCCAAAACAAAACAAAACAAAACAAAAAGTAGTACGGCCTGTCATCTGTATTCTGCAGGGGAGATTTCTGGGAGATTCTGCTGGGGGAAGAGGGAAGGGACATGAATGATTCCAAGGGAGAGCCTTAAAAAATACTGCATAAATGGTATATAAGGGTACAAAGCTTCGCTTCCACCTGAAGGACGGGCCGGGGTAATAGCACAGCGGGTAGGACGTTTGCCTTGCATGCAGTCCACCTGGGTGTGATCCCCGGCATCCCACATATGATCCCCCAAGCACCACCAGGAGTAATTCCTGAGTGCAGAGCCAGGAGTAACTTACCCCTGAGCATCACCAGGTGTTCACCACCCAAAAAGCAAACACAAAAAAAAAAAACAACAACAACAAAAGCTTCGCTTCTAGCTGAGGTTAGATATTATTCTTATAAGCAGATGAGTAATGGAGAGGTTTTATGCAGCACCTTACAACTCCGGGAAGACCACCAGGCAGTGTGTGTGTTTTGGGGGTGGGGGGGCAGTAGAGAAAGCTCATGTGGGAGCCAGGCATTGTTGTGTTGGCTCAGAGGTCAGAAGAGCAGGGTGGCACAGGAGTGAGAGTGGGAGTGCGTGGCAAAGGAAGAGAAAGGGGAACCCTTGACAAAGAATAAACTTATGTGTCTTTATTTTTTTCATTATCTCCCAAGAAACTCACGATCCTATCTTACACAATACCCATATTTCTAGGAATGAATGTGCGCTACGCCACACACACACATTCATTCACACACACATACTATTTCCCCTTTTTAATCTTTAAAATATTGTAGTGTTATTTCACCTCATACTGTTTTGTATGAAGTAATCACATTAACTTATTTTTGCTGTGGGAACCAGTGGGGCATGCTCACAGTGGGGCTGAGAGATTGAAGTCAGGAGATCCTGCACAAAGCATGCCTTCAGCCCCTGGGGCTGTCTCTCTGAACCCATTCTGAAGCGCCTCTAAAGAAAATTTTAGTTGCCGTTGTCAGGGTCATAAATAATACTTTTTCCTTTGATGCTTTAAGGTGGAGCCCTGATGTATGAACAAGTGCCCATGGTGGAAATTGATGGAATGAACTTGGTTGAAACCAGAGCTATCTTAAGATACATAGCAGCAAAATATGACTTATATGGAAGGAACCTGAAAGAACAAGCCTGGTATGACAATCACTGCTAAGCAAGGACAAAAAATCAAAAACAGGAAAGATAGCTTTAGGCTTGTTAGCAATTGGTCATGTAGTATATTCTTTGCAGGTTAAGAGAAATTCTTGTTTTATTCTCAATTCCTTTTTCTTTCCTTTGCTGCTGCTTTTGTCTCAGTGACCAGGAGTCACACACACACACACACACACACACACACACACACACGTCCTTGTGCGCCTGGTTGTGGTGCTTATGTATATGCTTGCTGGGAGTTGCACTCCTGGTGACAGAGCTCACTCATTACTCTAATTGTGGTGCTCACTGTGGGTTGGACCTTTTCATTTTGGTGCTCACACACCATCTGGCTTTGTGCCATAGATCACACACTCTATTGTGGCTCTGTGGATCCCAGATAGTAGTAGTTTATTGCATCACATTCATTGCATGTGAGCAGCACCAGGGATTAAACTCTGAGACTCACGCTTGCAATGTAGGTATACTTGGACAGCTAAGTCATCTCCTGTGCTCCCAGAATTTTTATTTGTTTTTGTGGGAAGGGCCACACTCAGTGATGCTCAGGATATACCCTGGTTCTGCACTCAGGGAGCACTCCGGACGGTGCTCAGGGCAACATATACATCTCCTGGGATCAAATCCACGTCAGCTGCATGCAAGGCAGCTGCATGCATTACCTACTACACTAAGCTTACCTACTACACTATCTCTAGTCCCAGGATTCTTGGTTTTTAACTTAAAAAAAAAACATACATATTAAAGGAAAGAAAATTGTATTATGAACACTATATATGCAATACTGATGTTTAATAGTGATAAATTCATGGCCACTTAAACAGTTTATTATTTTTTACTATATTTAGTGCTAAGCCATTAGCTCTCATGAATAACCCCTAGGGGCGTGTGGGAAAATGGGAGTTCAACTAACCCTGCAAAACTAATACTGGAAGCGACCATTTAGAAACCACCCATCGATCTCTAAACACACCACATAACCCACCCACTCTTTCAGATACCAGTTCATTCATTGGGACACTCTCATTTAATGTCAAACCTTGGGCAATAGTCAGGAAAGTGAACAAACTTCAAAACATTGACAAGTCTGGAATATAAAATAACAATCCTTAATTATGGCAGAGAATTCAAACTGCAAGTAGTCCATTTTTACCTAGTGAAGTGTTTTTAGTAAAACATAAGCTATTATTTCTTTTAAAATAATTCATTCTTCAAAAGTTTAGTTGAAAGTTTTAATGCAGTCATTTTTTAAAGCTGGGACTGGAGAAATGGCTCAAATGATAGAATATATGCCTAAATGTGCAAGCTCTGAATTTGATCCCAGGACACATGGAATAACAGCCCCTCCCCCTTCCTCACCACAACCACTCATCACCACACCACCCATCACCACCACCATCATGACCACAACCACCATCACCACCACCACCATCATGACCACCACCACCACCACCACTGCCACCACCATCATGACCACAACCACCACCATCATGACCACAACCACCACCATCATGACCACAACCACCACCACCACCGCCACCACCATCACCACCATCAGCACCACCACCACCACTACTACCACCGCTACCACCATCATCACCACCACCACCACCACCACCACCACCATCACCACCACCACCACCATCATCACCACCACCACCATCAGCACCGCCACCACCATCACCACCACCACCACCACCACCATCACCACCACCACCATCACCACCACCACCACCACCACCACCATCACCACCACCACCATCACCACCACCACCACCACCACCATCACCACCACCACCACCACCATCACCACCACCACCACCACCATCACCACCACCACCACCACCACCACCATCACCACCACCACCACCATCACCACCACCACCACCATCAGCACCACCACCACCATCACCACCACCACCACCATCACCACCACCACCACCACCATCACCACCACCACCATCACCACCACCACCATCACCACCACCACCACCACCAGCACCATCACCACCACCACCACCATCACCACCACCACCATCACCACCACCATCACCACCACCACCACCACCACCACCACCACCACCACCACCACCACCACCACCACCATCACCACCATCACCACCACCACCACCATCACCACCACCACCACCACCACCATCAGCACCACCACCACCATCACCACCACCACCACCATCAGCACCACCACCATCAGCACCACCACCACCATCACCACCACTGCCGCCACCACCACCACCACCATCACCACCATCATCACAACCACCACCACCATCACCACCACCACCACCACCTCCACTACCACCACCACTACCATCACATCACCAAGCATTGCTGGATGTGGCTCCTATGTAAAATTTTAATTGATTTTTTATTTTACTTTTTTCCACTTAAGTACCATGTGTTATGATGACTTGTTACAGGCATTCAGTATTACACACTAATCCCACCACTGTCACCTTCCCTCCACCACCATCTCCATTTTCCCAGCTACCCCTCCAGCCTGCCCCCATAGTAAGCCCACAATAATTAATTTTATTTTAATTGGTATTGTATTTTATTTTATTTTTGGCCACACCTATATCTGCTCAGGAATGACTCCTGCTGATGCTGGAGGAAGGGGGATCATTAATGAGCAGAAAAATACATGCAAGGCAAGTGTCTTACTCCCAATGCTCTCTCCACCCTGTCTTTTATTTTTAACACTCAATGGAAGCTTTCTCTTGCTGTCCAGTAGGTTCTCTGTAGCCAAATGTCCACTGATCATATCCCACAGTGCCATTCAACATGTCTATCTTTATTTTCTGTAAGCTGGTAGTCAATGAAGATTTTACTGAGCTCAATATCTTTTTCAAGACTACTTCAATAGTGTTGGCACCTTCCATTTATTCAGAATCAAATGACATTTGCTTGTGCATTATTTCTGAAATGGCAGCCATTCATGTTCAATGCCACCATTTCCTCTCCTTTATTATCTAGGATACTGCCATAAGAAAAACCTCCCGGGGACTGGGGGGGAGAAAGAGTACAGTGAGTAGAACTTTTTGTCCTGCATTTGGCTGACCTGGGTTTGATCCCAGGCACCCATATGGTTCTCTGAGCCTTGTTATGAATGATTCCTAAGCACAGAGCCAGGAGTTAAGTCCTGAGCACAGCCAAGTGTCACCCAAAACACACACAAAGAGAGAGAGAGAGAGAGAGAGAGAGAGAGAGAGAGAGAGAGAGAGGAAAAAACTTGCATCATCTACTGTCTGATTACTTGGAGTGCAGGCCTTTTTTTTAAAAACCTGGTTTTCCAAATGAGTCCTCAGCTCACTACACAGTCTCTGCTTCATGAGGAGACAGCCCTGAGACTCTAGAGCACTGCGAGGTGGCCTGGGTACCCCCAGCTCTGAAGGGCCCTCAAGGCACTGCATCCTTAGTCCTCAGAAGGAACCCCTGGCTAAGTTGAAGAAACTTCTGAATAGTCCCAGGGGTCCTTTACGGTGGCACCCCATTCACCACCACCAAACGCCCCCAAAAGAAAAAAGAAATAGGTGATTTCAGGTCATGGGACTGAAACACCTGATAACTACACAGAGAAAATTAGTGGAGGCACCAACTTTTCGGCTCCCAGTGTTTCTTTGGCTCAGGAAATGACAATTCCCTTTCTGTGGAACTCTTGAATTATTCCCTCTTTCTTTAGGATTGATATGTATGTAGAAGGCTTGAAGGACCTGAGTGACATGATTATGTTCCTTCCACTCTCTTTGCCCGAAGAGAAGGGGATGAATCTTCAATACATTCTTGACAGGGCCACCCAAAGATACTTCCCTGTCCTAAAAGGTAACCAGCAAATGCTCACCCTGCTTTAGCACTTGGATCATGGGGAAGAAAAACAACTAACAATTTCAAAATATTTCTTTTTCAAAAGTTCCCCAATTATAATGTCCAAAAATAAAAGCAAGATATGCAACTACAAGAGTATTCCACCCACACGGCAGAGCCTGGCAAGCTAACCCATGTCGTATTTGATATGCCAAGTACCAGTAACAATTATAGACCTCATTCCCATGACCTGATGGAATGGTTTGAGGTTCTTTATGCTTCTGGAGTGAGCAGATGCCCTTGGGCTCTACTAGCATGTAACAGCATGTATGGAGATGTTACTGGTGCCCACTCAAGAAAATCGATGATGAACGGGAAGACAGTGATACAGTGAAAAATAAAAGCACAGGGTTAAAGTGTAGGCCTTGTATGTGGCTGCCTACAGGGTTAGCTGAGAATTTTGAAGAGGGGCCCCCCTATCTCCAAACCCCCATCCCCACCAAAAATTCCCTTCCTTTCCCCTTTTTGTCCCCTCCCCTCCCCTCCCCTCTTCTTCCTTCTCTTTCCTTCCTTTCTGGTTTCATGTATAACTCCTACACTATGTATTTCTAATGATATTAGAATTTCAGTGGCCTGATTATATTCTGGAATAAAACTGGGCTTTATAAAGAAGAATCTAAGGAAGAAACCCCCAATGTATTTAGAGAGGTTGGATGGGGTAGGTAGAGAGGATAAAAATTATTTCTAGGGCCTGAGCGATAGCACAGTGGGTAGGGTGTTTGCCTTGCATGTGGCCAACCAGGGTTAGATCACCAACATCCCATATCGTTCCCTGAGCACCGCCAGGAGTAACCCCTGATCGAAGAGCCAGAAGTAACCCCCTGAGAGTCCTCGGGTTTGACCCAAAAAGCTAAACAAACAAATAAATTATTTCTAAACTGCACTGTGGGGCCAGAGCAATAGCACAGCGGGAAGGCATTTGCCTTGCAGGCGACCTACCCAGATTCCATCCACAGCATCCCATATGGTCCCCTGAGCTCCTCAAGGAGTAATTACTGAGCAGAGTCAGGAGAAACTCCTGAGCATCACCAGTGTAACCCTCCCCGCCCCAAATTAAAAAAAAATAAACTGCACTGTATAGTATCCTGAATTAGAGCAGTTTATAAGGCTTAGTAGAATGCTACCCAATATTCTAAACTTAAGAAAACATGTTTAAAAAATATTTCCATCTCAGGCCAGAGTGATAGTACAGCGGTAGGGAGTTTGCCTTGCATATAACTGACCCGGGTTTGATCTCCAGCATCCCATATGTTCCCCTGAGCACCAATGGGAGTCGTTCCTGAGTACAGAGCCAGGAGTAACTGCTGAGTATTGCCGGATGCAACTCAAAAAAAAAAAAAAATGAAAATATGTTCATTTCAGGCTGGAGCAATTTATAATGGGGAGGGTTCTTGCACATGGCAGATGGGACTAGATCCCTAATAACGTATCTTGTCTCCCAAACCTTCTTTAAAAGATGACTTAATATTTTTTGAGTTAATTAACAATGAGTTTAACAATTTTTTTTTCTTTTTGGGTCACATCCGGTAATGCTCAGGGGTTTCTCCTGGCTCTGCACTCAGGAATCACTCCTGGAGGTGCTCGGGGTCCATATGGGATCCCGGGATCGAACCCTGGCCGGCACAGGCTGGCCGCATGCAAGGCAAATGCCCTACCCGCTGGACTATCGCTCCAGCCCTGAGTTTAACAAATATTTTTAAATATACATTTACGTATTTCTATCATAGTGTCATTTTTAATCATACAATACAGATTATTTGATACTTAAGTATTTCATGTGGATTACAGATACATTAACCTCCTAGACTGTTCATGTGGATTACAGATACATTAACCTCTCAGACTCTTCATTACCTTCAGTGAGTTTATCCATCCCCTTGGTCTGCGTTGGAAGATGAATCAGCCTATACTATAAGTTTTCTCTATCTTTCCTTCAAAAGTACTTGAAAGATAATTTATTCTTTTGAAACTAGTATACTATTTAAGTGAACTTTGTCTTAAGATTTTATCAATATGGGGGGGCCGGGGCAATAGCCCAGCGGGTAGGGCGTTTGCCTTGCACGCGGCTGGCCTGTGCGGCCCGGGTTCGATTCCCGGCATCCCATATGGTCCCCTGAGCACCGCCAGGAGTAATTCCTGAGTGCAGAGCCAGGAGAAACCCCTGAGCATTGCCGGGTGTGGATCCAAAAGAAAAAAAAGATTTTATCAATATGGGGGCGGAGCGATAGCCCAGCAGGTAGGGCGTTTGCCTTGCATGTGGCCGGCCCATGCCGGCCCGGGTTCAATCCCCGGCATCCCATATGGTCCCCCGAGCACAGCCAGGAGTAATTCCTGAGTGCCAGGAGAAACCCCCTGAGCATTGCCGGGTGTGACACACACACAAAAAAAGATTTTATCAATATTAATAGTAGAATGAACATAAAGCACCAATCATTACCAATGGCTGAAGTTTTATTTTAGAATACCATGAAGTGCAGGGACTTTCAGGGTTAAAATAACAGATCTGGTTAAACCATAATATTAACTGTAATAATAACTTCATGAAAGAGGTACTGTATCATTCTCATGTTACAGAGGAGGTGACTGGAGCTTAAAAAAGCAAAGCAACATGGTCAGTAGTGTCGTACAGCTAATAATGCAAACTGCACCCACATCTATGAACTTTCATCAAGTGTCCAAGTATCACAGTTAATACCTTTGTGATCTACAACTCTGGTCTTTTATTTTTAGTCAACTGATTTTGGCTCAAAGTAGCCCTATTACATGAAAATTTTCTTATTAACTTTCTTAAAAAAGTAAAGTTTGGCGAGCTGGAGTGATAGTGACAATGATAGTACAGTGGTTAGGGCACCTGCTTTGCATTTAGGCATCCCAGGTTCAATCCCCGACATTCCATATGGTACCCTGAGCACCACCAGGAGTAATTCTTAAGTGCAGAGCCAGGAGTAAGCATTAAGCACTGCCAGTGTGACCCAAAATGTAGGGAAAAAAAAGAGAAAGAAAAAACATAAGGTTTGGGGCCAGAGAGATAGTATACAGCTTAAGACACTTACTCTGCAGACTGCCTGCTAATACTGGTTTGATCCCCTGCACCATAGATGGTTTCCCAAGCCATAGAGATTACTAGGTGTGACCTCTGAGCACAGTGCCATAATTAAGCCCTAAGCACCACTGGATGTGGGTCAAACCACCTCCAACCCCTAATATGTGAGGTTTAGGTCTTTGTGAGACTGAGGCTCTCTTTTGCAAAGAAAAGCATGAATAATATTTATTCATGCTGAATAATAATATTTATTCATGCTGAATAATATTATTCAGCATGCTGAAACAGTGAGTGGAGACAAAATTATCCACAGAGGAATCACCAATCCAGTCTTGGGGGAGTAAAACCACTCACAAAGTAGAGCTCTGAAGAAGAAACAAAATAAGACAAAGGCACATGAGTTGAAAATATTCAGAATACATACCAGAGTTTTTTTAATTTGTTGATAGTTCAAGTAACATGGTTATAGTATAGTTATGTTCTTCTTGGTGGTGCACAAAATTATTGCCCTTCCACCATCCTGGCATCACTGCCACTGTCCTGGCATCACTTCCAGTTCACTTATTTTTTCTCTCCCGTCCTCTGCATTGGTGACCTCAGTTCTGTAGTCAAAGCCCAATGAGCTGGGGCCCAGAGCAATAGTATAGCAGGTAGGGCATTTGCCTTGCACATGGCCCACCTAAGTTTGATCCTCAGCATCCATATGATCCCCACGCACTGCCAGAAGTAATTGATGAATGCAGAGCCAGGTGTAACCTCTGTGCATTGCTGGGTGTGACCAAAAACAAAACAAAATTAAAAAGCTTCAGTGAGCTTTTGCCATTAGATATGTGTCCATATCTCTGTTTTTAATACCACAGAGGAGTGAGACCATCTGTTACTTGTCCTTCTTCTGAATCATTCTGCTTAGCATGAGCCCCTCTTGTGCCACCGATGTTGTAACAGAAGGCAGGCCTTTATCTTATAGCCGAGAAGTATTCTTATAGTTGAGAAGTATTAAATTCAGGAGAATTTAAGCTCTTTCCTGTGAGCAAACTGCAGTCCCCAGACCTACGATGCGTTTTTATTACAGTATGCAGCTAACAATATCACAAAATGTTTAGGAAACTTGTTTCTGAATTTCTAGAAGAATTCCTGCCTTGGCTTACAGCCTTAAATCGCCTGCTTGTAAATCCCAAATTTCCCACCCTTTTTACCACACAGGCACTAAGAAACCATGGACAAAGTTTTCTTGTGGGCAATCGGCTGAGCTGGGCAGATGTACAGCTCCTTGAAGTCATTCTAATGGCAGAAGAGTGCGAATCCAGTGTTCTCTTGGGCTTCCCTCTGTTACAGGTAACAGTTCTCAAGAACTGCAGGGAGAATGAGTTTGTGTCCGTTTATCTGTCATTTGAACATTCATGCATGATCTTTTAAGAACCTACTGACTTCTATATGGCAAGGTCTATTCTGGGGAGTCTGAAGCTCTCAAGGAACACAAGTTGGGGAGAATGCTTATATATAAGATAGCATTTAAAATGAAAATGATATGAGGGAAGCAGAGAAAGGTCAGTTAAGCCAAGGGATCAGAGGCAGATTTCTTGCAGGAGTTAAGTGGAGGTTTTGCATGGAATATAGTGAGACTTAAAATAAAGCAGCTTCATTCCTTTAGAGAGTGTGAGAGAAGATACCGATTTTTATAAAACAGTCATTATTTAACAGTTACCATAACCAGTCACCTTCCTTATGATATGTCTAGTATTATAAACTCATTGAAGGCATGTTACTCCATTTACTTTATTCCACTTTCATATTAGATAGGAAAGGAGAGTCAGAGGACATAACTTTCCTGGGTCGTTGTGTTAGCAGATGTTAGAAACGGGATGCAAGCCTGTTATCTGATCCCTATCTCTATTGCTATCTAGGTAAATTCCTCTAT
>JAJIBD010016253.1:0-24004 GCA_021461705.1 Cryptotis parvus | reverse complement strand
AGCCAGCATGGCTGCCTGCATGCTGAGCAAGCCCTAGGAGCTATGTAGGACACGACTGGGGGGCTGACTGAGCCTTTAACTGTCCTCAGGAACTCCAAGAGCTGCTCTACATGAGGCCAAGCTGCACAGCTGTGGGTCTGGAGAATCTGTCTTCCGGCAGTTGGCTGTGGTGGCTGGGAGCTCAGGGCCACATC
This sequence comes from Cryptotis parvus, assembly GCA_021461705.1. Lineage (NCBI taxonomy): Eukaryota > Metazoa > Chordata > Mammalia > Eulipotyphla > Soricidae > Cryptotis > Cryptotis parvus. Next base: position 23,810 of record JAJIBD010016253.1, on the reverse strand, counting down.
TACCGACATGGAGTCTGAGGAATGGGTGGAGGGGCCCAAATTTCCGCTTCAAGTCTGGCCAGCATGGCTGCCTGCATGCTGAGCAAAGGCTCCTCATTTTTGTTTATTTACTTTTTAGTCTTTATTTTAAAATAAATTCTAAAGATAATATCAGACTTTTATGCTTAATTCTTTTCTAAAATAGTTTAGGAATGCGTTCATTAGAAAATTAATATTAATGTTATTTTAAAATAATATTAAAATATTGGTTAAATATTTAAATTTAAATATTACAATTAATATTATTTTAAATCTCTTGAGTTGGAAAAAGAGTTCAGAGGTCAAGGAGCTGCATTGCTTATGGTTTAGCCTGGTTTACTATTCCTAGCACCATATTATGGTAGCTTGAGGACTGCCAGGAGTAATTCCTGTGTATAGAGCCAGGAACAAGGCCTGTGCACCCTCCCTGTGTGACAAACTTTTTTTTTTAAATAAAAATGAGAACTTCATGCAGATGACACTTTAGAGAACACTCCCAATATATTGCAATTCCATGTTTTGACATAAAAAGTAAACAGAACCTGCAGTCCTGAATGCATAATGATGAAACAGATAGAGACAAAAATGTCAAAACCTGGTGATAGAAAAGGTGTTAGCAATTAAATAGTATCCACCCAAATGAAACGTTTTTTTTTAATTCTGTTTTAAATTAATGTCTTTTTATGTGTTTGTGGGCTACACCCAGAAGGGTGGAGTTGGGCGACTCCCAGTTCTATTAGGGACACTACAATTGGTACTAGGGGCCTTGGGGTACTGGGAATCAAACCCAGGCAATTATATACAAAACCGTTGCTTAGCCATTGGAGACATCTCTTTGGTCCTGTGGTTTTCATCTTTAGTGCCACATTGTACTTCTTTTGTTGTTTAGTGTAGTCTTTGGGTCCCTTTAAGAATTAGAGAGATGCATGACAACCCTTTAATGTATGTTCTGTAACCCATAGTCTGGAGGGGAAGGGAAAGAGAAAGAGAGAGAAAGGGAAAGAAATAAAGAACCTGCCATGGAGGAGGGCTGGGGGAGGGGGAGGGAACCGGGTAGTTGGTGGTGGGAGATGGGCACTGGTGGCGGGATGGGTGCTGGAACACTGTATGACCAAAACCCAAATATGAACTTTTTTAATTGTATATCTTTTGTAATTGTAAAAAAAAAATAAAAAAAAAAAAAAAAAGAATTAGAGTGATGGTCTGTAAGAGTTATAGGTATGGCCAATATCCTAATTATGGGGTTATATAAGAGTTGGAAAAAAAGTTGAGGAGTCCTTTGAGACTGGGTTCTTAGCCTCGCAGGAGTGATTGGAGGAGCTGAGAGACTGGCAGGTGAGAGAGAGGAGCAGAAAGAAGTGTTGACTGAGCTTGCCTAAGGGCAGAGGTTGGAAATTATTTAAAGAGGGTCTTAAAAGTAGCTTAGAGTCTCTGGACTGGTTCTGTATCTAATACTGTCAGTTAGTCAGAGACGGCTGAAAATTGACAGTGAAGAAATAGAGAGAAAATGGAACTTCATTGTTAATGTTAAGCATATCTAAATACAAGCAAAAAATTTAAAAATAGCTTTAAAAATTTTTGAAATTCTTTAACCAACTTGGTATTTAGTATAGTCATGAAATTCTTTCATCCTTTCACCAAAAATATGTTCAACACTAAACAACTTGCAATAATCATCTAAAATATAGTTATACCAATTCAGTATTTGGTGATGATAGAAAAATGTATAAAGTATATTTTGCAATTCTAAAAATAACTTATTTGGAATACAAAGTAATACAACTTGGAGTAACACATTAACTATTAAAGCTTACCAATCTATTCATATTTTTTACATGTACTAAAAATGCCCATCTTGGTTCTTTTACTTATTATGTTGTAACTACTCAAACATGTCTTTCTAAGGAACTGGAGAGATGGCCCAATGGACTAGAGCACATGTTTTGCATTCATTCAGGATGCCTGGATTCAATTCTCCAAGAATCACCAGGAGCAAACAATGAGCACTGAGGCAGGAGTAAACCAAAAGCATCACTGAAAACTTCAAAAAAACAAAAATGAAAACAGTTCTCTAAAATAAATTAATTGTAGTATCACATTCCAATATATGAATTGGCATGATTATTTTCTAATATGAGGTATTTAAGATAATACTATTGCTGACATTATAATCAGTTCTATCCCAAATAGTCATGATTACTTAAGATAAAATAACCTAATGATTATTATAATTGACCCAAAAGGAAATGAGTGAACATTTTGACACAGCTTTTAACACTATATAGCAACAGTATAGTTTTGCTAACCTGAGACACAGAGGTGAGAACTTTTAAATTTTGCATTCATTAAACTATATCATTGAGTTTTAAATATCAGCAATAAAAATGTCATCCAACATTGTTTATGATCTTAGTGCCATTTTTATAATGCATGTGAATTAAAACATTGTTTTATTCATAGAGGAATAAACATTTATTTATGTGTGATTCTCCACTTAGTTCTGCTCTTAAAATAAAGAGTGTTTACATTTTCCTCACTTCCACCAAATAGCCTGCTTCTATGGATATTGTTTTTCATCGATCATTGTGTTTATTGCTTTATTTGACTTCATTTAAGCACTATTCTTTACAAAGTTGTTCACATAGAGCAGTTACAGGCTTTTGATGTTCCAACACCAATCCTAACACCTGGGTGACCTTCCCTCCACCATTGTCCCCCTTTACCCAATCACTCAAGCAGGCTAACAATAATTTGATCCATATTGTTTGTTATAACCAAATGATTAAAAGAATTATCAAAAATACTTCAGTAAAGAAAATTTGTGAAATTGCTGTAACTCACCATGGGATTAAGTCTTTGTGGACTTATTAAACTGTTTCATTGCCAGTTGAGCCTTCTGTGTCATGGTTTTTGTTTTAGTTTAGTTTACTTATGCATTACTTTCTTATCTAATTTGATGGGCAACTACAGGGATTTTAGTACTATGGATTTGGATGGGTCACGTGGTCTTGCAGTCCAGAAACTTCAGCATCTGTAGCACTGGCATGAGTCTGCAGAATTTCTTAGTGAAGTCAGAGTTAGACCTACAGAGTTAGGCCACAGGCCTTTGGTATGTCAGCAGCAACGGGTATAGGTGCAGCTTCTTGGGCTTCAGCAGGGCAGAAATTCAGACCAGCCTCCTCCTAAGGGCACCCCAGAGTTTTGGGCCAGGGGGACAGTGTGTCCAAAAATTTCAGCTACTTGACTTGCATCTCCTCAGAGATTTAGCTCATGAATCCAAAGAGCAGGGGCAGTAGGTAAATGGCCATGGCAGTGCTGTCTTTATTCTTTCGAAGTCAGAAAGCTTACTAATTGATTGGTAAGAAAGAAGAAAATCTTTTAAAAAATGAAAGACAACATTCCTTTTTCTATTACTCTTTATGCTCCCTCACCCCTCACACACATACACATCTCATCATTCTCTCCCTCAGGGAATCTTAATTCTATCATTAAAGTCCACGGGCTTTACTATTTTGTTTAATTTTCTTTTCTTGTTCACCAAATCGGTTTTCTTATATATGGTTAATTTCTATTTAACTGATCGGATGCCTGCTATGATACTTATGTTTGGAATTTATTTAAATTAGACTTATGTCTAATTTAAATGTGGTCTATCCTGGAGAACTTTCTACTGCACTTGATAAGAATGTTCAATTTTAGGATGGGAGGCCCTATATAAATCCATTCATCCCAGCAATTCTAGTTCCTCATTTAGGTGGCATGTGTCTGTACCAATATAGTGTCTAATGGATCTGTCCAGTGGTGGCAGTGGAGTGTTGAAGTCTCCCACTACTATTGTGTTTCTTTAGGTTTGTGAGCCAAAGCCTTACAGACTTTGCTGACCTGATCTTTGATACATATATTTTGATTTGAGTTAGTATTTCTTGTTCTGCTGTTCCCATGATTTGTAAGTAATGTCTATCTCTTTCTCTAATTATTTTTTTAGACTGAATGCAATTTGGTCCTATATAAGGATAGCTGTCTCAGCCTATTTGTTGTTTTCCATTCTATTGTATGATTTTTTTTCAATCCTTCCACTCTGAACCCAAGTACAGAGTGATTTTATATGTGTTTCCTATAAACAAATGGATGGATATTGTTTTCTGTCCTAAGTCTTGACACTGTGTCTTTTGATGGGATGGTTTAGTTCATTGACATTCAAGAAATTACTGATATAAATGGCTATTTCCATTTTACTGTGTAGGGTTGTGGCTTCTACAATTGGTTATTTGGTTTCCAGAAGTGACCTTTCAGTAGTTCATTCAGGATCTGTTTGGCTATATTGTCAGCTCATGCTTGTCTGAGAATGTTTTTTTCCCTACCTCTCATCTAAATGTGGGCTTTCCTGAGTAGTGTACTCTAAATTGAAAGCCTCTTTCATTTAGTAATTTGAATATATCATTCCATTCTCCTTGCCTGTACCATTTCTTGATTCTCATTATTTCCCTTATATTTAAGGTTTCTATACTCTCTTGCTGCCTTTAGAAGTTCATCTCTCTCTCTCTCTCTCTCTCTCTTCTCTATATATATATATATATATATATATATATCATATATATATATGATTTCTGCCAGTTTGATTACTGTATCTTGGTCTTGTTCTATTTAGGTCTATTTTGCTTGGAGCCCTTTTGGCCTCATGAGCCTGCACAGCTGTGGGGGGAAGTTCTCTCTCACCACCATTTCTTCCCCTTTCCCTTTTTCCTTACCCTCTGGCTTTCCTATAATACAGAGATTATTCTTTCTGCTACTTCTCACTAAGTACCTTATGTACTTTCTTCCATTCTTTTGTTTTTCTTTTCCTTTTCAACTTCTTATCAATGCTTGCCTGTATTTTGCCTTCATGTTCATTTAAACTGTTCTCCCCTGTGAGATTCTGTTACTATGACTAGCTAGTGTGTTCTATAACACCTTCATTTCTATGTATATGCAATTTCTCATCTTCTGAAAACATGCTTTGAATTTCTCATCTAGTGATTGCTTAATTTCACTAGTAAATGCCTGCTTAATCTCTGTAGCCCGTACAGTAAGCATTGATTTCAGGTCCTCATCAACTAGGCTCAAGCATTTGTCGAGTTTGGTGATTTCCCTGGGTTTCTATCTGCAACTGCAGCTGAATTCCTAATGCTCCCCCCCCAACCCCATTGTTCTTCTAGTTCTGTGGGTATGGAATGGTGGAGGTTTAGGTTACCTAGGAACCCTAGGAATGATCCAGCCCTCCTAGGAATGATCCATGAGCAGAGAACCAAGACCATGAACACTGGATGAGTGTGACCCAAAAACCAAAAAGGCCCTTATCAAGTACCAATTACTTGATAACAGATCTGTTAGATTGTTAATACCAGGCCACTACCAATACTACATCTGCTATTGGTTCGGGTTATTTTCTTTTTCCGGCAATGTTGTTTGGGGTATATCCCTAGCCCCACTCCACCACACAAATTTCAGCTAGTTACTTACTTAAGTTAACTGGACGTGTACATCAATGTAGAGTTTTTGAAATAAGAATGCCCCCTCCACTTAACCCCAGGATAAGACGCATGTGAAAGAATTTCTTTCACTTGGTTTTGGATTGAGAGCTTAGAGGGATGCAATCTGGGGTCAGTGCCTGGCAGAGGGATGGGATCCAGCAGAACAAGGCTGCAGATTCAGGACCCAGGGCTTCCCTTTTCCCACTCCTATTACTTGTTATTTTCTTACTTTGAAAGGTATTTGATCTGATAGAAGTATAGCCATCCCACCTTCTTTTGGTCTACATTTGCCTATGTGACTGTTTTCCTTATGTATTTCCTTACGTATATATTTTCCTTATGTATTCTCATGTGCTTATCACTATTTTAATTCTTAGAAAAATCAAGACTCCAAACATCAAATGAATTATAAATATTCAGGGATATAACGAGTAACATGGCTAGATTTTTCAGTTATATATTACTTTCTTTTCATGTAACACTTCCTTTTTAATTAGAGGTACATGTTATTCTAGAATTTTTATTTTTTGTTGCTTTTAATTATCGAACTTCAGTCTCACTGATCTATCACAAATATACTTGAGATAAATAAATATAATATACTGTGCCTTGTTGGAGGTTCTCACAGAAATTCAAGGAAAAATTTATTATTCCATAATTCAGTTACTTAAAATTAGAAATTTTGTACGTGTATCTTTCCCCTTTTTCCCTTTGGCAAAGAATATGTGATTATATGTGCTAGGGGATAATTTATTGCATGTACAGGTAATTAATTGTGCAGTATGTGTTCCTAGAGATGGAGCTGTTGGCCAAATTTATGCACATTTTTAAAGGATTTATTTTAGTGGTTTCAAAAAGAATGTAATAATTCTCACTTCTTGTAACTATGCATGAAAGTAACTTCCTACATTCTTATTAGACAAAATAATAAAGCCAATATTTAACAATGGTTTATTTTTATCTGGCATTGTTCCAAAGATTGTACTATATGTATTTATTTAGAACTTACAAAACTGTTGAGGTGCTGATGGCATTTTTGTCCTATTTAGTAAAGTAGTAAAAGAGGATGAAAAATAATCTCACCAAATTAATTTGTCCAGGTAATAAGCTATTATCACAGCACAAACCAAGAATATTTTAGCCATACTGTTTTATAATATTATCGATATATGTATCAATTTAAATTTTAACTTTCAAGGCTAAATTTTTTCATTTTTATAAAACATGTTGTGAAAGTACTTACACTGCATTTCCCAGAAAGTCTCTTTATGTGAATAATAAATCTTTCCTACCTTTTTCCTGTATGTTGCAGCATTAACAGTTTCAACAGCCAAACCAAATTTTGTATGAAATATCCATGTAGTTGCTCATGGTATCCATAATAAGTCGTTTCCAATATAAAAATATTTTAAATAAACAATCATAAAACTTGGATCTTAAGAGACAGAGAAATATTATAGTGAACAATATATATTTTTTAACATTTTATTATACCACCGTGAGATATACAATTACAACGTTGTTCACGCTTGGGGGTTTAGGTCACACAGTGTTCCAGCACCCCGCCCTCCACCAGTGCCCCTCAACCACCACCCATGTCCCCAATTCCCTCCCCCCCCACATCCTACCTAAATGGCAGGTTCTTTAACAGGAGATATTTCTTTTTTTTAACATTTTATTATACCACCGTGAGATATACAATTACAACATTGTTCACGCTTGGGGGTTTCGGTCACACAGTGTTCCAGCACCCCGCCCTCCAACAGTGCCCCTCATCCACCACCCATATCCCCAATTCCCTCCCCCTCCCACGTCCTGCTTAAATGGCAGGTTCTTTATGTCTTCTCTCTCTCCCTCTCTCTCTCCTCCTTCTCCCACACATTGTGGGTTACACTCACGTACACTTAGACGCCATCATTTGCATTTTTTGGTCTGAACAATATATTTTTCTTGCATATAGCAAACCCAGTTTCAATCTCTGAGTCCCTGGATCCCTGCCAGAAATTATCCATTAACACAAAGTTAAGAGTAAGCCCTGAGAAGGAAAAGAGAAAGAGAGAGAAAGGGAAAGAAATAAAGAACCTGCCATGGAGGAGGGCTGGGGAGGGGGGAGGGAACCGGGGACATTGGTGGCGGGAGATGGGCACTGGTGGAGGGATGTGTGCTGGAACACTGTATGACCAAACCCAAATATGAACTTTTTAATTGTATTTCTTTGTAATTGTAAAAAATAAAAAAATATATATTAAAAAAAAGAGTAAGCCCTGAGAGGGCTATTGGCCAGCATGCAGAGACTCCAGACACTTGGGGAGAGCTGCCATCTGGCTCTCCCCTAGTTCAGCTAACTGCATGAGGTCCCAGGAAGCTAGAAGGGTTTTGGTGCCGGCCCTTCACCTCAGTGGGGCCTCAGAATCAGACAGATGAAACGTTCTCACCATAATAGCCACCATTTTCACGATCCAGACTCCACAGCTCATCAAAGCCCCACCCAAAAAGCCTGACTCAGCAGACAGACAAGTTCAAACCTGCTAGGCTGTTATCGGAGGTGGAAGTCACTGGGCACTTGTAAAGATGGAACTGGGTCCCCCTTCCCTTCTCCCGTCCCATCCGGAGGGCTGGTGGTCCCGCCCAAGAACTGCCTCAGTACTATCAGCCATCATGCAGAGACTCAGACACAGGGGGAGAGCTGCCATCCCGTTCTCCCAGAGTCGCGCAGCCCATTGCAGCTGTGCAGTACATCAAAGTAGTGGAACCAACCATGTTTTAGAAACTCAGAAAGTAAATTCAAGAACAGAAGAAGTCAAAAACCTCACACAACACAACCACAGTCACCCTTTGGTCCCAACTCCACAGCTGGACACAGCCCAACTCAAAAGAGATTCCATATTCAAGCCCAGGCATGCAGGACTTGGCAACTACACCAAGGTTTCAAGGTTTTTAGGATCCTGGACTGGGGCCATCTCCCCCCACCTCGGCTCCCTCCACAAAGGCTGGCAGCCCAGCTCAGAACTGCTGCTGGGGCTCTCTGAGGGACACCAGGTATCCAGGTGCAGGGCGGAGTCTCTGCCTACCTGCCCTGTACTATACTGATGGAACGTCTTGGGGTGAGGACTTTTGCTCCTTGGCCTGTCCTCTGCTAGGCTCCCAGAAGTCAGACAACTTCATGCAACACAAACATAGCTATCCTCTGGTCCAGACTCCACAGCTGGACACAGCCCAATCCTCATGGTGTGAGGGCATCTGCATGATATCTCAAAAGCTGATATACCACAAACGTGTGGGATTCATAGACTAGGTAAGACAGAGAAGTGAACAGTATGCTGATAAAAATTGAAAATAATGATACCATCCAAGAACTGAGCATTGAATATAGGCAAAAGATACACATGATAATCTCTAAATGTATGTATGTATGTGTGTATGTATGTATGTATTACAATTCTCAATGTCTAAGAAAGGGAAGCGAGAAGGAGAGAGAGAGAGAGAGAGAGAGAGAGAGAGAGAGAGAGAGAGAGAGAGAGAGGAGATAAAGAACCCGCCTAGAGGCAGGCTTGGGGAAGGGGAGGGATGTGGGGATATTGGAGGTGGGAATGGGCAAGGGTGGAGGGATGGGTTCTGGAACACTGTAGAACCAAAACTCAAGCATGGACATCTTGTAATTGCATATCTCAGGGCTGTAAAATAAAATATTAAAATAATTTTTAAAAAGAGTAAACCCTGAGTACCACTGGGTATTGCTCAAAAACAAAAACAAAATTAGGCTTAAGAGGGGCCGGAGGGATAGCCCAGTGGTAGGGCATTTGCCTTGCACGCGGCCGGCCTGTGCCGGCTTGGGTTCAATCCCCACATCCCATATGGTCCCCGAGCACTGCCAGGAGTAATTCCTGAGTGCAGAGCCAGGAGTAACCCCTGAATGTTGCCGGGTGTGACCCAAAAATAAAAAAAAAAATAAAGAGATAGGGACATAATACCAGAAGTAAGGTGTTTGCCTTACACAGAGTAGACCCTGGTACAATCCAGGCATACCATACTGTTCCCTGAGAATGCCAGCAGTAATACCTGAGCACAGAGTTAGGAGCAGTCTTTCAATGCCACTGAGTTAAAGCTGACGCCCCCCCATTTATGCTTAAAACTTGATATGAAAATATTGTGTTATTGATCAAGAAAATATCCAGAGGTAGAATTAAAAAGTCATATAGTAGAATAGTTATGTCTATAAGAGATTGCCAAACTAATTTTCTAAAGTAATTATGCTAGTTATAGTCACAATTTTAATGAGTTCTGGTTGCCCCATATTTTGACTGACATTTCACTATAATAAGATATTCTCTTAAAAAAAGTAGAGTAAAACCAGAGTAATAATATAATGGGTAAGGCAGTTGTTTCTCCCACAGCCAACCTAGGTTCAATCTTCTAGACCACATATGGTCCCCCAGCCCTCCTAGGAATGATTCATGAGCAGAGAACCAAGACCATGAACACTGCTGAGTGTGACCCAAAACCAAAGGGAAAAAAAAGGCCCTTTATGTAGCTTTAATTTGTTTTTTCTTAAAAGTCATCAAATTTGGTATCTTTTATGTATATTTGTAAATAAATTTTGATATTTTTACTTAAGTATTTTCCCACTTTTAATATGAATTTTTAAAAGGTCTTTAAGTGTGCTGAATACAAGTGCTCTGTAATAAATATGTGTTGTGACTATTTTGTTGAAAACTGAAACTTGCTTTTTAGCTTTATTAAAGTTATCTCTTTGATGGAGAACCTGCCATGGAGGCAGGCTAGAGGAAGGGGAGGGTATCGGGGACATTGGTGGTGGGAGGTGGGCACTGGTGGAGGGATGGGTGCTGGAACACTGTATGACTTTAAACTCAAACATAAAATTTTTGTAATTGTCAAAAAATAAAGAATTTTTTAAAAAAAGTTTAAAAAAATAAATAAAGTTATCTCTTTAATTTAGTGCTCCCCAAAGTGAGTGATACTTCCCCTAGGGGGCACGGGAATCATTCAGAGGGGTAGTAGACTTGGCTGCTTCCAATTGGCAGTCTGCTTCTGTAAGTTTTCTTTACAAGGTAGATTTTCTTAGGGAAAGAATTGAGGGTGGAGAATCCTGACTGATATTTTTTCTGCAAAGAGGGCAGTGTTCTAAATAAGTTGGTCAGCTTTTCCCTAATTATACCTATATTTCTTTTCTTTCATTATGGCAATATTTAAGATGTCTTGTACAATATAGAATAAAACTGGTGATCAGCAACCATCCTTGTGCAGTTCCCAGTCTTGAGTGGAAAAAACATATAGTCATTAAATATCAAATATAACATAATCAATGACTTTGTAATAGATTCCCTATATTAGACTAAATATGTTACTGATTATTGCACATGTACAAAAGACTTTTTACCTTAAATGATGCTGAAAATCTTACGATTTTTTTTCAGTGCATATTTTGAGATTGATCATTTTTAATCTATTAATTAAATCTTCAAATGGCAACCCAACTTTGTAGTTCTCATTTATGGTGCATCATATTTTATAGACATCTGAACCAATTTATAAATGTTTTGTAATGAATTTTTGCATCTTTACACAAAAAAAAAGGAAATTTAATCCACATTTTTCTGTTCTTACATAAACTTTTGAGATTATTACATAGGTTACAACTGAATTCATAGGACATAGAAGCTTCTCCTTTTAGAAATATGGAAAAAATGAATTTTCCCCTAATACATTAGGGCAGTATCAAACTCAAAATAAAAGTCTAAGGGCCAGAACAACAGCAGATAGAGCATTTATCTTGCCCACAGCCAAGCTGGGTTTTATTCTTGGCAAGGTAGATGGTTCCCTGAGCATTACCAGGAGTAGTTTCTGACTATTTTAAGGGACTATGTAGGATAGGGACCATTTGACATTAATGGTTGGAAGGGATTACTTTGAATATGGATGTGTGCTGAAAGTGGAAAAAGCAATGTGACCGAACTATGTGACTTCTCAGTATTTTTATGCAAGCAATAATGCCCCCAAAAGAAGAACAAGAGTGAGAGAGACAGACAGAGAGAGAGAAATAGAGAGAGTGAGAGAAGAAAAGTGCCTGTCATAGAGCAAGGCTGAGGGTGGCATAGAGGGAGCAAAACCGCCAGTTATTGCTGGTGGGAAATGTACACTTGTGGAAGGATGGGTGTTGGAACATTGTATGACTGAAAACTGATCAGGAAAGCTCTGTAACTGTGTATCTCATGGTGATTTATTTATTTATTTATTTATTTAATTATTTATTTATTTTTGCTTTTTGGGTCACACCCGGAGATGCTCAGGGGTTACTCCTGGCTCTGCACTCAGGAATCACTCCTGGCAGTGCTCAGAGGACCATATGGGATGCCGGGATTGAACCTGGCCGGCATGGGCCCGCCATGTGCAAGGAAAACGCCCTACCCGCTGGGCTATTGCTCCGGCCCCATGATGATTTAATTTTAAAAAGGAACATTTATAATTTTTTTGTGCAAAACAACAGACAATTTATTGTCATTTTAAATTAAATTTAAACACTTGAGAACAATTAATCTAACTTATTTTAACAAAAAATTTAAAATAACATAGGGCAGTTTGAGACTAATTAAAATTCAAAATAAATTCTAAAACTAAGAATCAAAACACACCACCCTAAAAAATCCATTCAAATAAGAGTCACATAAGCTCTCCTGAGAATTTATAGGCAGCAGTTATATGACAATCAGATAAAACTGACAGGCCTATTCCACACTTTAATAATATGGCCTTAGCAGGACTCTATAATACTGGGAAATACACTAAAACTAAAGAGCAGTTTCAATAAGAATATTTTCACTCCAATACTAGAAAACAAGAATGAAGCAAATTAGAATTTATAGTTTGTAAATGGAAAATTGGAATATTGATCTAGTATCCTCACATCTCAAAAAGCTTCTTTCACATTTTCAAATAAAATTTCTTATTATGCACACTTTTGTGATGCTGTGTGCTTTGACGGTTCACTTCACAGGGCTGCATTTCTGAATTTTGCCAAGGAACTCCTTTCATTGCCATGCTTTGCTGTGGTTTCCTGCTTATTTTATCCTATTCCCCCATTATTTTTTTAGTAGATCTTAAGGATGCTTCTTTATCTATCATCTTTATACATCATCTTTTTAAATTAAATATTTTATTATACCACCGTGAGATATACAATTAAAATGTTGTTCATGTTTAGAGATTCCGATCACATAGTGTTCCAGCACCCCCGCCTCCAACAGTGCCCATTTCCCACCACCAATGTCCCCAATTCCCTCCCCCTCCCATAGCCTGCCTAAATGACAGGTTCTTTATTTCTTTTCTCTCTGTCTCTCTTTTCCATCTCTTACACATTGTGGGTTACACTACATAAACTTAGAGGCCATCATGTGCATTTTTGCCTGTATTTAATGCTCAGTTCTAGGTTAGTATTAACCCTTTCGACATTTATTCACAAAGGAACATTTATAATTTAATGATAAAAGAAAATTAACAGATGCTGCCGTTAAAATTATATAGACGTGATATTATCTCCAAAACGTCCAGGCTTTCATCATTACAAATGCTCTGAAAGGAATTACAAATACATCCAAAACAAATGAAATGCAGAAAGTTTCAACACAGAAATGTAAGAATAAACTAAGACCCAAAACAATATTTCAGAGCCAAAGCCGTTATATAAATAAGAGTTAAAGTCTATGGAGAAAATTTGGTTCTTATCACCAATATGTAAAGAGACTGGGAGTCATAGTCGCCATTCGTAAAACAAGAAAAAAATACCAAAAATCAATGTCCCTTCAGGGGTCCATCAGAAGACTAATGTCTAAGAACAAATCACCACTCAGTCCAGAAAGTCACAACAAAGGACTATTTCCCTAAAGCTGAAGCCACTTGGAGTCATAAGCTGATCACTACCTTTAAATGGCATTGTTTATTAAATACTGGAGCTGATTGCAGAATAGTGAGAGTGGAGAAAATGGGGTACACAGCTTTAGGGAAAATGTCACACTTTCCCGAGGTTACATTCAGTAATGTCACTAAGTTTTTACTGTGACGAGTAGGGAAAGATATCATTGTGTGATTCTGGGGGTGTGTGGTGGGATGGACAGGAAAGCAAGGCTGCATGTGGATGTGTGCTGAGTATCAGTATGAAACATATTCTCTATGGTCTCAGGAGCAAAGTTCTTTTGTCATTACTCTACTGGGAAAACACTTTACCATCAGAGGGAAAGAGCATTTCTCGGGGTCCAGACTCCTCTAGACTTATTCGCATCACAGCCCAGTCAAAGGACTGCCAAAAAATTTAAGATTTAATCATGAACCTAGAGAAAACTTTGAACAGCTCCTCTACACCTTATTATCATTCATCAGTGCTCCAGCATAATGGTGCATTCTGAGTGTCACACAGATTATTGCCAAACAAGTTATAAGACACAGGCTTATTCTGGAGGAAGAGTGTTTCAGAAAACCCAAAGTCAACAAAGAAAATGAAAAAATAAAGGACCCTGAAGGAATTGTGTCTATAGCACATATTAATGAAATCTTTAATCGTTAATATTGAAATCTTTTCATCTTTAATATTAACGAAATCTTTAGCTGAATCTCAACAAAACAATGTTCATGAAAAACGAACCAGTTCCATATACCCCATTCACTCTCAATGGAACAAACATCTCTGAATGCAGCAATTATGTGTACCTAGGTCGAGAACTCAACATGATGAATGACCTAAAACCTGAGATGAGCAGGAGGAAGAGAGTGGCATAGAACGCCTTCAAAAGTGTCGAAGAAATAGCTAAAAAGACAAAGAACCTCCAGCTCCGGGCACATCTCTTCGACTCCACCATGCTCCCTGCATTAACATACGCCTCAGAGACCTGAGCCCTATGAAAGGAGGATGAGAACGCTACTCGGGTCTCCCAGAGAGGAATTGAAAAGAGCTATGCTTGAAATATCACGCCTTACTCCAGTGAAAGAAGGAATCTGAGTTCCGACCGCCTTTGCTGTTCCAGAATCAGGGACGCTGTCTCGCTTGCAAAGGCATCGAAAATCAGATGGGATGGACATGCAATGCGACTTGGAGTTGACCACTGAACTAGAGTCCTTACCGACTGGATCCCACGGGATGTCAAAAGATCACATGGTTGTCCACCTTCAAGATGCTCAGACTACTTGGTCAAGACCCTGAATGAACTGTTTGAGGCTCTTTGTATTAATGGAGCATGCAGATGCCATTGGGCTACACTGGCACGTGATAGGGTGATAGGGACAAATAAAAAGGTACTGGTACCCGCTAGAGCAAATCGATGAATAACGGGATATCAAGTGATCAAGTGATCAAGTGAATGAAATCTTAACTAAGGTGTGTTTAATGTTAGCACGCAGCTACACACTGAAGGTATATATTAACCTCAGTAGCTATACCATATACATCATCCACTTTCAGTAAGAAATATTAGTTCTACTAAAAAAACTAAAACTCCACCTGTGAAGAGACAAAGTGAGCCTCAGAACCTAACTTACACATACATGAATTTTCAAGAATCAATTTATTTAAAGCAACTTTAAATAAATATAACGAATTCAAATGGCTTTATTGGTAAAAGGTAAATAATGTATAGAGAATGCAATCAAAGAAAAAAATACGAGAAATCAAAACCCTGTATGCATTTTAATTCACAAATCCTCTCCATTCTATTATTTCTCTTTATTCTACCTACTTTGTAATTAACTAATATTTTGTGGTGGGGAAGTGTGGAGAGCAAGAAAGTTCAATTTGGGCCACACACTCTGTGGTGCTCAAGGCTTATTCCCGACTCTGTGTTCAGGGGTCACTCCTGTGGGTGTTTAGAGGATCATATATTGTACCAGGGATCAAACCAGTAAGTTGCAAGGTAAACTGCTTAATACCTGCACTATAGCAGCTAGAGGTGAGTGGGTTGCAGATTTTTTTCAGGCCTTTCTTTTTTGTAAAATTATAATTAATTTTTATCGATGTCCCTCTAAGCACTGCTTTATTCACATCGCATAAAATTTTGTGTTTTTTTCATTTTATTCAATGTAAAATATTTTCTAATTTCCTTGCAATTTTATATTTAGTCTATGTGGCTATTTCTAAGAAGATTGACTATACAATTGTAAGGAGCAATGAAATTATGCAATTTGCTGCAACATGGATAAAACTGAAAGATGTAAAATTAATTAAGCAAAAGACAGACACAGGATGATATCACATATATGGTATACAGAAAACTAAATAAATAATTTATATATATGTACATATATATATACAAATATATATCACTTGATCACTTGACCATTTGACATCCCAATATTTGTCGACTTGATTGAGTGGGCACCATTAATATTTCCATTTGACCCTATCACATGCCAGTGTAGCCTAATGGCATCTGCTTGCTCAACGAATACAAAGAGCCTCAAATCGCTTTGCTCAGGGTCTTGACGAAGAAGTCTGAGCATCTTGTAGGTGGGTGGCCATGTGATCTTTTGACATCCCATAGGATCCAGTCGGTAAGGACTCTAGTTCAGTGGTCATCTCCATTACATGCCCATCCCATCTGATTTTCGATGAATTGGCAAACGAGGCAGGTGTCCCTGACTCTGGATCATAGAGAGAAGTGGGAACTCCGGATTCCTTCTCTCACTGGAATGAGGCGTGATATTCCAAGCATAGTTCCTTCGATTCCTCTTTGGGAGACCCGAATAGCATTCTCATCCTGCTTTAGTAGGGCCCAAGTCTCTGAGGCGTATGTTAATGCAGGGAGAATGGTGGAATTGAAGAGATGTGCCGAGAGCCGGATGTTCTTTGTCATTTTAGCTATTTCTTAGATGCTTTTGAAGGCATTTCATGCCGCTCTCTTCCTCCTGCTCAGCTCAGGTTTTAGGCCATTCATCATGTTGAGTTCTCAAACTTGGTACACATCACTGCTGCATTCAGACATATTTGTTCTGTTGAGAGTGAATGGGAAATCTGGAACTGGTTCGTTTTTCATGAACATTGTTTTATTGAAATTCAGCTATAGACCTATCTTCCCACATTCTTGGTTGAAGTCAGCCAGCATTTGTGCTGCTTGGCTAATGTTTGTTGTTATTAGAAGGATGTCATCAGCAAAGCAGAGGTGGTGTAGTATCACTGTATCACTGTATCACTGTCTTCCCGTTCATCATCAATTTGCTCAAGCGGGCACCAGTAACATCTCCATATGACCTGTCTCATGCAAGTAGAGCCCAAGGACACCTGCATGCTCCAGGAACATAAAGAGCCTCAAACCATTCCATCAGGTCATGGGAATGAGATCTATAATTGTTACTGGTATCTGGCATATCAAATACGACACGGGTAGCTTGTCAGGCTCTGCCGTGAGGGTAGCATACTCTTGAAGTCATCTCAAAATCCAGCATTTATTGATGAACTGTGAGACCGCAAGCGGCCGCGTGAGCCAGGCTGTGATAGGCTGGTCTGCTGGGTGGAGTTCTGACGAGGGGGAAGTCCAGATGTGGAAAATGGAGGTCCTCATGGAGTGTGGGGTCATCTGGACTTGTGAGGCTATGCTGGGGTGGCGGGCCAGGGCTAGAACCTGCCATCCTGTTGCAGGACTCCTAAGGGCCGCTGCATCTGCTCTGGATTGCCTCCTGCAAATCACTTCGTAGATAAGGGGGTAGTCTAAATGTGGCAGTTTATCTGACCATGTATGCTGTACTAGCTGGTATAAATATTCTCCCATGCTACCACAATCATCGTGGGACTAGCTAGATCTTACCAGCATATTAGCCTGGCCACGCAGGGACCCCTGGGTAATTAGACCAGAGAGAAATGCTGTTTGCTTCCAAGCAAACAAGCATGGCCCCTGATATACTCAAAGGCAACAAAAATACAAAACTAAAATGAAGTAGAAGAGACTTGTGAAGGCTTGGAGAAATATTTAACTGGCATTAGTATTAGTCTTTGGTACAGAGACATGCCATCTCAGAAAACCCCTTCTCTACCCTATAAAGGCATTTCCAGGCAGATCTTGGCTCAAAACATTAACATACTAAAGGGCCTAGGTGAGGTGCAGGGAGGGATTACCTAAGGGCATTTGACCCTCCCTGCTTTCCATAACAGTGGGAGGAAGGTCTGAGTTGCAGAGGTATAAACCAGCCGGTTTCCTCTCTCGCATGCTTCTTTGTGGGCTCTCCTTTGTGAGCGCTCACCCTTCTTGGAAGTCTTGTCTTCTCCTTTTAAAAGCTTTTACACGTGGTGGCTGCCATCTTGGCCTACACGTGGCTGGGGTTCTAGCCTGGAATCCTAAGCACCGGGCTTTTCCCTTTTGCTGATTTGTATGCCTGAACCTGTGATAAGTAACGCCTTTTAAAACTGCATCGGATTCCTGAGTTTTCATCCATTTCTCGCCGGCTTCAGAGGTAGAAGGGAACTCGCTTCCCGGCACTGTTGGGGACCCCAGGGGAGCCCCCTGACACCATCCCCTCCTGGGCACCTCATGAATGGCTGGGCACAGTGAGAGCCAGTAGCAGCTCTGCCCCATGTCTGTCGGTGTAGTAATTTATATATATATATATAATTACACATATAATATATTTATATCGAATATATATATATATATATATATATATAAATATATTTATATATTCTAGATATATAAATATATTTATATATGTTGCTGTTTTGGGGTACACTCGACAATGCTCAGGATTACTCCTGGCTCTGCACTCAGGAATTACTCCTGGTGGTGCTTGGGGGTCATTATGGTTGAGGAGAATCAAATCCAGGTCAGCCACGTGTAATGTAAATGCCCTACCCACTACACTATCGCTCTGGCCACAATTTTAATATTTTGCAGGGGGAGTGCCTAGATGACCCAGGTCCTCAGAGTACAGGGAAGAAGTTGAAAAGGAAAGAAATATATGGGGGCAAGAAAAGACAGGAAGCAATGGGGGAGAGGAATAGACAGAATTTGGATACATTGGTGGTATAAAGTGGTATAGCTAAAGATCCAAACCAGTCAACGCACTGAAAGCATACAAGCTTCAACAATGAAATTTTAAAATGTGCCTGTCAAGGTCGCAGGCTGGGGAAATGGGAGGCATCAAGGGAAAGGGGACCTAGGAACATTGAGGGAAGTAACACTAGTGGGATTGATCCTAGAAATTGTATGCATAAAAGCTTAATTATAAATAACATTGCATCTCATGGTGCTTTAATAAAATAGATTTTAAGAAAGAAGATTGTCTAATTTTGGAGAATTTAGATATAATCAATATAAGTTTCTATTATTTTGAATTTTATTCAATTTTGCTTCAATTAAGTAAGCAACTTATATCCTATTTACATTAAAACTTACATATATTAAGACATTTTTATAGTTGATAATAAGGACTGGCTCACTGAAACTGTGCTCTTGAAAAAAAAAGTATACCATACTATTAATAATTCTGTCTTATAATCATCATTAAGTCAAGTCAGTTGAGTGTTTTACAACTCATCTATATCATTATTGATTTCTTGCATGTGTTTTCTATAAATTGCTCATTTTTTAGCTGTAACTGTGAATTTATATATTGTTCTTTTCCATTCTGACAACAGTGAGAAACAAATGTTGAAGCTGTATTATTGGTTATAAACACAGGCCCACACAAAGTCAGACCCGAACACCTGAAGAATCTGCTGTCAATACTCATCAATACACTAGCTCGGCTCTTCACATGCTACCTGTCCGAATGCAAGGTGCCCTCAAAATGGAAAACCAGCAGGACAGTTCTACTGTGCAAGAAGGGGAGACATTCACGGCATTGGCAACTATTGCCCCATCTGCCTGTTGTCCGTCATCTACAAGCTGTTACACGAGTCATCCCGAACAGGATTGGCACAACACTAGATGAAGGATAACCATGCGAGCAAGCTGGCTGCCAGAAAGGATTCAGCACAATCAACCATATCTACACAGTAACCAAGCTCATTGAGTTTTGTAGGGGAGTACAAGATGCCGCTCTGTCTCACGTTCATTGATTTAAAGAAAGCCTTTGATTCTGTTGAGACTGAGGCAGTCATGAAGCCCTAGCCAAACAGGGTG
This sequence comes from Cryptotis parvus, assembly GCA_021461705.1. Taxonomy (NCBI): domain Eukaryota; kingdom Metazoa; phylum Chordata; class Mammalia; order Eulipotyphla; family Soricidae; genus Cryptotis; species Cryptotis parvus. The sequence goes on along the minus strand of JAJIBD010016253.1, from coordinate 4,171 downwards.
TTCAAACCCAATACATCAAGACCCTTTGTGAGCTATATTACAGATTCACCACCAGGATCTTACCATTCTACAAGAAGTGATCGTTGATGTCAAAAGAGGGTTTCGACAGGGTGATGCCATTTCACCAAAACTCTTCAGCACCACCCTCGAGAACATCATGCAACAATTAGAATGGGAAGGAATTGGAGTGAAGATTGATGGTTGGCAACTACACCAGCTCTGCTTCACTGATGACATTATTCTAATATCACCAAACATTAGCCAAGCGGCACAAATGCTGGCTGACTTTGACCGAGAATGTGGAAAGATAGGTCTACAGCTGAATCTGAAGAAAACTATTTTTATGAAAAATGAACTAGTTCCAGAGCCCCATTCACTCTCAATGGAAAAAACATCTCTGAATGCAGCAGTTACGTGTACCTAGGTCGAAAAGTCAACATGATAAACGACCTAAAACCTGAACTGCACAGGAGGAAGAGAGCGGCATGGAATGCCTACAAAGGCATCGAAGAAATAGCTAAAAGGACAAAGAACCTCCGGCTCCTGGCACATCTCTTTGACTCCACCATGCTCCCTGCACTAACATACGCCTCAGAGACCTGGGCCCTACGAAAGCAGGATGAAAATGCTATTCGGGTCTCCCAGAGAGAAATCGAAAGAGCTATGCTTGGAATATCACACCTCACTCAAGTGAGAGAAGGAATCCGGAGTTCTGACCTCCGTCGCTATTCCAGAATCAGGGATGCTGTCTCCTTTGCCAAGATATCAAAAATCAGATGGGCTGGACATGTAATATGACTTGGAGATGACCGCTGGACTAGAGCTGTTACCGACTGGATCCCACAGGATGTCAAAAGATCACGTGGCCACCCACCTACAAGATGGTCAGACTTCCTTGTCAAGACCCTGAAGGAACGGTTTGAGGATCTTCATATTCCTGAATCAACCAGATGCCATTGGGCTACATTGGCACGTGATAGGGTCCAAAGGAAATGTTACTGGCACCTGCTCGAGCAAATTGATTAATAAAGGGATTCAAGTGATCAAGTGATCAAACACAGTTTATTCTTTATGCTTCTTGGATGGATTATACTTTTATAAAATGAAATAATCTTTTGCCTTTCAAATATTTCCTGCCATTAAGTCTATTTTTTTTATCACAGCCTGGCTCCCGCTGCTGCAAGCAGCTGCGCAGTTCATCAACAAATGCTGGATTTAGAGATGACTACAGGAGTATGCTACCCGCACGGCAGAGCCTGGCAAGCTACCCGTGTTGTATTTGATATGCCAAATACCAGTATCAATTATAGACCTCATTCCCATGACCTGATGGAATGGTTTGAGGCTCCTTATGTTCCTGGAGCAAGCATGTGCCCTTGGGCTCTACTTGCATGAAGACAGGACATACGGAGATGTTACTGGTGCCTGCTAGAGCAAATCAATGATGAACAGGAAGACAGTGAAGTCTATCTTTAGATATTAATGCTATCAAAGAGCATAAATGTTTACACTGTTTGCCTTTCCCTATTTTTGCTTTAACATCCATATATATTATATACTTTATATATTTAAATAAAAAAATATTTTATAATGTCAGCTTGTATTAAAAGTACCTCTTATAAAATACATTATAATTATAGTTGCATTTATACATTTATTTCATTCTTATAATTTGCCTTTTAATAGTATGTCAAGACTACTTCCAATCAATGTAATTAATAATAGTTGGTTTGCATTTGTAATTTTTTCTCTTTTATTGATTATTACTCTTTTCTCATTTAATATCTTCTAGTTTTCAAAATAATCTGTATATTTGATTCAATAGTTACACATCTTTTCATATTCATTGCTTAAATTTGGTGCCAAGATTTTGTTTTGTAGTTGATTTAATGATTGCTAAAGAGTTTACAATATTCATTCTCTATATAATGCAATCTATAACGTAATATGACATATGTAAAATGTATTAGTTTCCATGCTATATGCTTCTATCTTCTCCACTCACTGTAAACATTATGTTGTTGATTGATTTTGTTGTTTTCCTTGAAAACAACATGAAACTTTGTGTGATTTGGTATTTAAGTTCCTCAGCTTGGTTATTTCAAAACTTACTTTTAAACTATATTAGGGGAAGGTCTGGAGTGTATTTTCTTTCTAATTCAGTTGTACTGTTAAATCAAGTGCCTTTAAATAATGCAACGTGTCCCCAACATTTAACACAGGTCTTTCCTCTCTGGCTGCTTAGAACCCAAATATTTCTCATTCCCATGTGAGTTCTAGAGATTGTGCAGCTACCAACTCCCCATTACCTCTTAGCCAGACATAATGTAGTTCTATCCTATATCCTATAGGTTTAATAATCAGTCACGAACTACAGAAATACTCATGCAGCCTCTTAACTCCTTTTACACTGACTCCTCATTTCAGAGATTTTGTATTTCCACTGGTCTCGGTCTCAGTCTCTCAGAATGCTGTTATCTATTTTTCTCTACTCAGCAAGGCAGCTGTGTTCTTCCTGTTCTTCCCTCATTATCCCATAGTCAATAAAATATCTTCATAGCATCTAAGCTTCACTTTGTTTCCCTTTTATCAAAGATCACAGCACTGTATTGTGCTAGTGAGTATCTGAAAATGATGGCTTTGTACATTTTGTCTGGCATTCTGGTTGTTTACAGCAGTAAGGCAAAACTGAAACTAATTACTCTTTCATGGCAGAAGCCTAAAATTTCCTATTTTTTGCCATCTGTAGTATAACAGAATTGTGAGAACACGGACTCTACTACTGCTTAAGTAGCCACTTTACTTATATTTTCCTTTTATAAAGATATAAAAATGTTTAAAGCACTAGATAATTCTGTTAGTAATGAGTTAAATATGTTATGACACACACATTTAGACAGATTCAGATATTTGTTTTCTTCCTGTTTGTCTTTCCAAGAAAGTGACTATGAAACAAGACCGTTTCATTAAATGTAATAAATATAAAAAGCAATATAAAAGTGTTTTAACCTATGATGAAAACTTGAACCTCACCCCCAATTGATATCTTCAAAACACAAGCTGCACACTCAAACAAATCCTGTATCATAAACTTTCATCGCTTTCTGGTTTTTATATTCCAGAACTTATTCAGCTGGTTTTACAGAATTTCCATCTCTCATTCTCAATTCTGCCCGTTGGGAAAACTCTTCCTGCACAACTCACCATTATTCCCTTCTATATAGGTTTTTTCATCAGTTCTGTAGTTCTATTTTTTGTTTGGTTTTAATTTTTGGTTTGGGGCCACATCCGGCAATGCTCAGGGATTATTTCTGGCTCTGGGTTCAGAAATCGGGGCGGAGCGATAGTCCAAGCAGTAGAGCGTTTGCCTTGCACAGGGTGTTTGCCTTGCACGCAGCTGACCAGTTCGATCCTCAGCATCCCATATGGTCCCCCGAGCACCGCCAGGGAGTAATTCCAGAGTGCAGAGTCAGAAGTAACCCCTGAGCATTGCCGGGCATAACCCAAAAAAAGAAAAAAAAAAAAAGAGGGCCGGAGCGATAGTCCAGCGAGTAGGGCGTTTGCCTTGCACGCGGCCGGCTTGTGCCGGCCCGCGTTCAATGCTCCCGCATCCCATATGGTCCCCTGAGCACGCCAGGAGTGATTCCTGAGTGCAGAGCCAGGAGTAACCCCTGGAGCATTGCGGGGTGTGACCCAAAAAGCAAAAAAAAAAAAAGAAGAAGAAAGAAAGAAAGAAGGAAGGGAGAGAGAGAGAGAGAGAGAGAGAGAGAGAGAGAGAAAGAGAGAGAGAGAGAGAGAAAGAGAAAGAGAGAGAGAGAAAGAGAGAGAAAGAGAGAGAAAGAGAGAAAGAAAGAAAAAGAAAGAGAGAGAGAGAGAGAGAGAGAGAGAGAGAGAGAGAAAGAAGAAAAGAAAAGAAAGAAAGAAAGAAAGAAAGAAAGAAAGAAAGAAAGAAAGAAAGAAAGAAAGAAAGAAAGAAAGAAAGAAAGAAAGAAAGAAAAGAAAGAAAGAAAGAAAAAGAAAGAAAGAAAGAAAAGAAAGAAAGAAAGAAAGAAAGAAAGAAAGAAAGAAAGAAAGAAAGAAAGAAAGAAAGAAAAAAAAAGAAAGAAAGAAAGAAAGAAAGAAAGAAAGAAAGAAAGAAAGAAAGAAAGAAAGAAAGAAAGAAAGAAAGAAA
>JAJIBD010016251.1:0-13929 GCA_021461705.1 Cryptotis parvus | reverse complement strand
TGGATTCAGGTCTGATATTGAGAACTTTAATCCATTTTTTATGAGTGCTAAATAATTTTATTTGCTTTTTTGTTGTTCTTTTTTAATTTAATATTTTATTTTTACAATTACAAAGATATACAATTAAAAAAGTTCATATTTGGGTTTTGGTCATACAGTGTTCCAGCACCCATCCCGCCACCAGTGCCCAATTCCCACCACCAACGTCCCCGGTACCCTCCCCCTACAGGTTTTGTGTTTGAGGTTGGGTGTCAGGATACTCAATTCTATTCCATAGGTCCACAGGTCGTTTTTATTCCAATACCATGCTGTTTTAATTACTACTGCCTTGTAGTACAGTTTGAAGTTGGGAAAGGTGATGCCTCCCATCTTCTTTTTTCCTGAGGATTGCTTTAGCTATCCTTGGGGAGTTTATTGTTCTATACAAATTTCAGGAGTGTTTGGTCAATTTCTTTGAAGAATGTCATGGGTATCCTTATAGGGACTGCATTGAATCTGTACAGAGCTCTAGGGAGTATTACCATTTTGACAATGTTGATTCTCCCCATCCATGACCAGGGAATATGCCTCCATCTCCTTGTGTCCTCTTTTATCTCTTGGAGCAGTGTCTTGTAGTTTTCTTTGTACAGGTCTTTTACACACTTGGGTAAGTTGATTCCTAGGTATTTGATTTTCTGTGGCACAATTGTGAATGGAATTGTTTCCTTAATATCCCTTTCTTCTCTTTTGTTATTTGTATATGGGAAAGCCACCGACTTTTTGGGTGTTGATTTTGTATCCTGCCACTCTACTATATGCATCTATTGTTTCTAGGAGTTTTTGGGTAAAGAGTTCAGGGTTCTCTAGGTATAATATCATGTCATCTGCAAATAATGATAGTTTGACTTCTTCCTTGCCTATCTGGATGCCCTTGATGTCCTTTTCTTCTCTGATTGCTATGGCAAGTACTTCCAGTACTATATTTAATAAAAGAGGCGAGAGTGGGCAACCTTGTCTTGTCCCTGATCTCAGGGGAAGGCTTTCAACTTTTCCCCATTGAGAATGATGCTTTGCTGTGGGCTTTTGGTAGATGGTTGTAACTGTCTTGAGGAAAGTCCCTTCAATTTGAGAACTTTAATCCATTTTGATCTGATTTTTGTGCATGGTGTTAGACAGAGGTCCAAATTCATTTTTTTTTTCATGTAGTTGCCCAGTTTTCCCAGCCAGCACCACTTGTTGAAGAGGCTTTCCTTGCCCCATTTTGTACTTTTTGCTACTTTATAGAAGATTAATTGTTCATGTATTTGAGACTGGTTGTCAGGGTACTCTACTCTATTCCATAGGTTCTCAGGTCTGTTTTTATTCCAGTACCATACTGTTTTAATTACCACTGCTTTGTAGTAGAGTTTGAAGTTGGGAAATGTGATGCCTCCCATCTTCTTTTTTCCCAAGGATTGCTTTAGCTAGAAACTTTTATTTTAAAGCAATTACTTGCTTTATATTTTTCGGTATGTGTATTTAAAATTAAGAAATGTGTTGTGCTTTACATCATTCAGTTAAAGAATTACACTTGGAATCATGTGTTTTGAGATAGTAATTCAGAATTTCTACTTACCCCTCTGTGATCATCAAGACAGATCACTTAATCTTCGTTCTGGTCTTTCTAGTTGCTCAGACGAAGACATGTAATTTACATCACTGGGTAGTTGTGAATGGTTAAGGATGTCATCTGTTATGAACATTTTGCAAATTGTATTGGGGGCTAATCAATGTGAAGAGTTTTCAGTTAAAGTTTTATATTTCTTTCTTTTCTGTCATGAATAAGTACCACTAATACTTTGGTCATGAAAATTGTCATACTTAATTTTATTTCTGAAATTAAAATACAATACAGAGAAATTTAATATTTTTTACTTATTTTCTATCTACAAAGTTGGTGGTTACATTAGATATTGTTCCATGCTTGTTTGTGAAATACATTATTAGGATGTCCCTTCCATGTCATGATTTTAAGGGTTTTGAAAATTGATAATGGAAATTTAAAGAATGTGACTATATATGTAGTTCTAGATAACATTATTGGGATTTAAGACTTAAGTGCATAATAAATTATTTATTAATTTCTTCTTCTTCCCACACAGCTGAATTTATTTGATTGTAAACATAGCCAGGCTCTGGAGTTAGAACAAACTGAATTACGTTTTGATTCTGCTATTTACTGCATAGGGGACCTATGGAGTTTCCTTCATCTCTCGTTCTCAATTCATAATCTATCAAGCTATATTATACAGTTTTTTGTGGTATAATAATTTATATCCTAGCATTCAATAAGTATTTATTGATAATCTGCCATAATATGAAAATAATATATGAAACCCACCGTATATTAGACTGTACTGAACACATCTTACTAAATTCTTACAATCTCTCTGTGTTTGTCATTGGACAGATGAAATAAGACTAAGATGTTGGAAACTTGAACAAATTAACAGAATATGGCAAAGAAGGCACTTAAAATCAGGCAAAATGATATCTTAGATATAATACATTGGGCTGGGAGCGATAGCCCAGCAGGTAGGGCATTTGCATTGCATGAGGCCGGCCTGCGCTGGCTCAGGTTCGATCCCGGCATCCCATATGGTCCCTCGAGTACCGCCAGGAGTAATTCCTGAGTGCAGATCCAGGAGTAACCCCTGATCATCGCTGGGTGTGCCCAAAAGCAAAATAATAATAATAATAATAATAATGATAATAATAATAATAATACATTAACTAGTAGCAGTGCACACAAAAATAAAAATGATACAGTTCAGGAGAAATCAGTTCAGTCATTATAGCTATGTTTAAAAATATATGCTTTCCTAATATTATAGGTATCAGCAATGTGTATTGGATAGAAACATGTTTTTTGAAATTATTTTTTAAAGTATTTTATTATACCACAGTGCGATATACAATTACAAAGATATACAATTAAAAAGTTCATATTTCGGTTTTGGTCATACAGTGTTCCAGCACCCATCCCTCCACCAGTGCCCATCTCCCACCACCAACGTCCCCGGTTCCCTCACTCCTCCCCAGCCCGCCTCCATGACAGGTTCTTTATTTCTTTCCTTTCTCTCTCTTTCTCTTTTTCTTCCCTTCCAGACTATACATTAAAGGGTTGTCATGTGTATCTTTTGCCTGTATTTAATGCTCAGTTCTAGGTTAGTATTAGTACTTTTCGACAATTGTCAGCACACTGTTCCATTTTCTGTCTTACCTAGCCTCTGACTCCCACACGTTTGTGATAATTTCCACCTTTTACAAGACCTCCTGATACATGTTTCACTTGACCTTGGATATTGGTATCATAATATGTACATTTATAATTATGTCATGCAAATAAATGCAGTCATTCTGTATCTGTCTCTCTCCTTCTGGCTAATTTTGCTCAACATAATCTTCTCCATGTCCATCCATTTATAGGCAAATTTTATAACTTCATTTTTCCTAACAACTGCATAGTATTCCATTGTGTAGATGTGCCAAAGCTTCTTTATCTAGTCATTGATTCTAGGGCACTCTGGTTGTTTCCAGATTCTGGCTATTGTGAATAATGCTGCTATCAACATAAAAGTGCGGATGGTGTTTCCGCTGTGTATTTTTGGCTTCCCAGAGTATATTCCCAGGAGTGGTATGGCTGGGTAAAATGGGAGTTCAATTTCTAGTCTTTGGAGGAATGTCCATATTGTTTTCCAGAAAGGCTGTACCAGCCGGCATTCCCACCAACAATGGATGAGTGTCCCCTTTTTCCACATCCACGCCAGCACTTGTTGTTCTTGCTCTTTTGAATATGTGTCCAGTCTCTGTGGTGTGAAATGATATCTCATTGTTGTTTTGATTTGCATCTCTCTGATGATTAGTGATGATGAACATGTTTTCATATGTTTTTTGGCCATTCAAATTTCTTCCTTGTTGAAGTTTCTGTTCATTTTTTCTTCCCTTTTTTTGATGGGGTTGTTTGTTTTCTTCTTGTAAAGTTCTACCAGTGCCTGATATATCCTGGATATTAACCTCTTATCAGATGGGTATTGGGTGAATGTTCTTTCCCATTCTGTGGACTGTTTTTGTATCTTAGTCACTGTTTCTTTTGAGGTGCAGAAGCTTTTTAGTTTCATATAGTCCCATATGTTTATCTTTTCTTCTAGTTGCTTTGTCAGTTATGTTTCACCTTGAAGATGCCTTTAGCTTCAATGTTGTGGAAGGTTTTTCCTATATTTTCTTCAATGTACTCTATAGATTCAAGTCTGATATTGAGATCTTTAATCCATTTTGATCTGATTTTTATGCATGGTTTTAGACACAGGTCCAAATTCATTTTCTAGAACCCTAAACTCTCTACCAAAAACCCTAGAAACAATAGACACATATAGTAGAGTGGCAGGATACAAAATCAACACCCAAAACTTGATGGCTTTCCTAAATACAAATAAGGAAAGATAAGAAAGGCATATTAAGGAAATGATTCCATTCACAATTGTGCCACAGAAAATCAAATACCTAGGAATCAACTTAACCAAGTGTGTAAAGGACCTGTACAAAGAGAACTACAAGACACTGCTCCAAGAGATAAAAGAGGACAGAAGGAAATGGATACATATTCCTTGCTCATGGATGGGGAGAATGAACATTGTCAAAACAGTAATACTCCCTAGAGCTCTGTACAGATTCAATGCAGTCCCTATGAAGATACCCTGACATTCTTCAAAGAAATTGACCAAACACTCCTGAAATTTGTATGGAACAATTGTCCCCAAGGATAGCTAAAGCAATCCTCGGGAAAATAAAGATGGGAGGCATCACCTTTCCCCCAACTTCAAACTACTACAAGGCAGTAGTAATGATATTGGAATAAAAACAGACCTGTGGACCTATGGAATTGAATTGAATATTCTGACACCCAACCTCAAACACATGATCATTTAATCTTTGATAAAGGTACAAAGAGTCCAAAATGGAGTAAGGAAAGCCTCTTCAACAAGTGGTGTTGGGAAAACTGGGCAGCGACATGAATAAAATGTAATTTTTTGTTTTTATTATTTTGTTTTTGCTAGTTTATTAGGTTTATTTTTTAAATTTTATTTTATTTTATTTATTTTTTTAAATTTAATTTTATTATTTTCTCCCGCAAATGTTATTGCACCATTTTATTTTTTTTATTTTTAAAAAGTATTTTATTATACCACCGTGAGATATACAATTACAAAGATAATTACAAAGTTCATATTTGGGTATTTGTCATACAGTGTTCCAGTACCTATCCCTCCACCAGTGCCCATCTCCCACCACCAACGTCCCGGGTTCCCTCCCCTCCCCCAGCCCACCTCCATGGTAGGTTCTTTATTAAATGAAGCAATTTTTTTTTAATTTTTTATTTTTACAATTACAAAGATATACAATTAAAAAGTTCATATTTGGGTTTTGGTCATACAGTGTTGCAGCACCCATCCCGCCACCAGTGCACAGCTGGGGAGGGGGAGGGAACCGGGGCTATTAGTTTTATTTTTTGTTATTTCGGCTTGAACCAGTAACACAGACACATGGGGCAGAGCTGCTACCAGCTCATCCTGTGCTCGGCTGATCATGAGGCACCTGGGAGGGAAGGCAGATTCTATCCCTGGCCCACCATCCCAATAGAACCTCGTAAGAAGCCAGAGGAACCCCCTGCACCAGGAGGGCAGCCATTTTCAACATCCGGACTCTACAGCTCGTCAGAGCTCCACCCAAGAGAAAAACTGATCTCTTCCCATTGTGGTTCATCAGTAAGTGCACAAACTGAGATCCTACCTACTACTGATAGTATCCCACCCACACAGCAGAGCCTGACAAGCTACCCATGTCGTATTTGATATGCCAAAACAGTAACAATTACAGACCTCATTCCCCTGAACTGAACAATTAGTTTGAGACTCTTTGTGTTCCTGGAGCAGACAGATGTCTTTGGGCTACACCAGCACGTGGCAGGGATGTATGGAGATGTTACTGGTGCCTGCTTGAGCAAATCAATGAACAACAGAAAGACAAGTGATACAAGTGATGTGATTATTTTTGGTTGGTTTTGGAAACATATTCAATTTTGATCAGAGCTTACTTTTGATTCTGCTCATGGATCATTTCTGGCAGTGCTGTGGGGACCATATGTGATGCCAGAGATCAAACTAGAGTTGTCCTTATTGCAAGGCAAGTGCATTATTTCTTATACTATTTTCTAGTCTAAAGCATGGTTTATTTCCCATTGCAATTATTATAGTGTTGTTTCTTGGCATTTGTTGGTTAGATTTATTGCCAGTGAGATTGTCATTGGAACTTACTTAAGACAGTCTTGCTCTGTGCTCCTTGGAAATAGCTCTGTCATTGTCTCACAAACATATTGGGTTCAAGAAGAACAAAGCAGTTATCTTTTTGTGGAAATGAATAACAGCATCCCTGTTTTTAGAACACTACCTAATGTGAACAAGGTAATCAAGAACGAAGTGTTCAGGCACATATGATGCCCATAGAAACCTATAATGTACAAAGACCAGGAAACTATCACCCAGATAGAACCTATTTTTAACTGAAAATAGTTTTATGTATGACAAAGGAATATTCTATACCTTCTCCACTTAGACAGTCCTCACTATGGACATTCTGAAGTTGTTTTTCTTGGAACTGGATTTCTTTTGCCTGCATTTAAACTAAGGTAAATGTAGTCATCTAGCTATATAAATTATTTAGGGATACTTCATATAATTAGAGAATTCTATCATCAGAAGGTTTATGAGGGATTATGCAGTCCAGTGAGTTCATAGTACTGATCAAGGCTGGTCAGAGAAGTATCTCAGATGTTAGTGTACTTACCCTTCATGCATGGCGTCCTAGATTCAATATCTAGCAATGCATACCGCTAATCAATTTATTTATAGTGCCAGGGAAGAAACAAAATTAAAAGGAGTGTCAGTAAAGGAATCTGTGCCACGTAGTCTGTCATGTCATAGTCAGGGATAAATACTGCACTTCATTAGCTAACTAATCCAACTGTTGCTTCTACTTCATTATTTTAGGAAGACTCTCAGGCAATATTTAAGGGGTTCCTGAGCCCACTCCCTGAAATACTTAGTAAATTGGACTAGATGACTTTGGATCAAATGTGACACCTCACATGTGCAAGACATGTGCTCCAACCCCTTGGAACTAGTTTGCCAATCCCTGCTTTACTGTTTTTGATATTTAAACCATCCTTTTGTATTTTTATAGTCTCTGCCACATTTTTATTGTAGCAGGAATGTCAGGTGGTTTTGAGTTAAAGACAACTGACAGGCTAAAATCAGTGACATTAAAAAATTTGTCAGTAACACTAATAATAGTTTTATCTGCATCTTCTTTAGCAAGCAGCATCTTCTCTAGCCACAGCCAGACATTCTGGTGTCTCAGAGCTGAGGCTTGATTCTAGTTCCAATCAGGCATGGTGCTTGATCTTTTACCTCTGGGAAAATTTGATGAGAAAAACTGCTTTTACAGGGCAAGGATGATGATGAGACATGGACAGAGTTTCAGATTTTAAAGTCAAGAAGAAACTTAAACGTCTTCCCATCATCATATCTCATTTTATAGAGGATAAAATTGAGTTCTGAATGAATGACATGACATTTGAAGCCATAGAGAATGAGGTCTGAATTGTGTTTCCTCAGTTCAAGTAATTGCCTCATTATATATGCCACATCAGCAGGTTTACTGAGTTCATACCTTGTGCTTAACATTATTTGTTATATAAACATAGATTATATCATACAGTACTTAAACTCTTAAAGCTAGTTCCAGTTAACAGCTGAGTAATCTGAAGCATCAAGCTAACTTAAGGCTCTTTTCTTTTCTCTCTTTTTCTTTTCTTTCTTTTGTCTTTTTAAAGGGAACTTTCCATTGGTGCTGTCTGATGCCTTTCCTCCTGGTAATAAGCAATTTGGTACAGGGGTTCAAACTCAAAGACCCACGGTCTTTGACTGAAATCATTTTCAGTCATGCACTTCATCCCTTCAAGCCGTCTTTCTCACCACTCAGTGACTTTACATAATTAGAAACTAAAAGAAACAGGGTCCAAATATGGACCTTTTCAGAAACAATTATGTATCATAGATTTAAATTTTCTTGTAAGCCATAAGTTAAGCTGCTATAGTTTTATGAATACTGGAAGAATCAAGCTTCTGTGTCAAAAGAACATTATTATTCATATTAATAATAGCAATAATAATAATAGTCATTGTATCAGTAGGATCCTGAATCTTTACAAAGAATGGTGAGAAGAAAGCCAGCTGTGACCAGTACATGTAGCAAGCTGTGTTATATGAAGCCAGAGCTGAGGAAATACATCTTTTATAATGGGCAGCAGGTAGGTCTGAAGTTTGCTCTGGAAGGGAGATGATATCATGATTTTCCAAGGCTATTTACTATTTAATCATGCTTAAAAAGAGAGTTTGGAGCAAATCAATGCCACTGCTCATGAGACACGCAAAAATGTTAAAACTGGGGAGAATGATCTCCCAACATACTTGGGCTGTAACATTTGTTTTAACAGCTATTCTATCACATTGGCTTGGGAGCAACATAGGTGGCTGAAAATGATGATGTTGAAATGGTTTGTTTTTTAAATAAAAACACTCTAATGATATATAAATTTATGCGGTAGAAAATCCATTGGTAGTCTGGACATTAAATCTTGGGATGAATCACAGTGAGTGAGGTACTTGCAGAGCTACAGATGTGTAATTGGGACAGATTTCCTAAAATTGTTTGGTTGCTGCATATTTTCCTTTCTTCCTTAACAGCTTACTTGAAAGAAGAATGAAACAGAAGACCCAACTTCCAGTTTGATGAGAACAGCATCGTCTGCATATGTCACCACCCGGCTGTCTTCATAGCTGGTTGAAACAACACCCTTGTGTGAATCTGTTCTCTATCAAAAAGAGGGTAGCTATGAAGTGGACAGGGCAGTTTGTCCCTTGAGTTAAAGCAGATTCTGCTTGCTCACTGGCGTCCTTGAATAAATGTCATCCCCATCTCTGGACATTTCATTAGGCTTTTGGAGAAGGTGACTGTTGCCAGACTCAGGATAGGATAAGGTAAAAATAAACAATAAGTTAATATTGATAATTACAATTAAAGTAATAGAACTCTGGCATAACTAAAATAATGCTGAAAGACACTTTAATTTTGGAGGGGGCATGTCCAGCAGTCCTCCTCGCTCTTCTTGGCTCTGTACTCAGGAGTGTCCCCCTGTCAGTGTGCAGAGACCACATGTGGTGATGGGTATTTGAACCAGGGTGGCTGCTGCTACCGCAGAATGCCTTATATCTGGTACTACACCACCAGCCCTGAAAGCAAGCCCTGGGTTTCTGCTTTTATATATTTATTTATTTTTTGGTTTCTGCTTTTACCACACAGAAATCTCAGAAGAATATTGTTTTGAGCTGAAGTCAGTAGAAGGAGGAATTTTGCAATGATAAGGTAAATTTTTATTATTAAAATTTGTAGAAATAATATGTATGACTCTGATATTAATGCCACTACCTCTAAATCCCAGAATGAAACTCAATAACATGCTTTTATGCTTTCCTCAAAAAAAGAAAAAAGTAAAGAGGGGGCCTTTTTTTAAGCCTCACTTAGTCCATCTTAAAGCACCTTTCATTCAAAGAACAGCTTCTCATTAAGGGAAAATGATTATTAACATCCTCATTTTGCTTCCTCTTGTGAATTATTTGCACTCAGAAATGTGCATGGCATTAGTTTCAGGGTAAATGCAAATATGACAGCGGGATTTCTCACCAAGCTCTCTTTTATTATTAGCTCTTTTTATGTACTCCATTTATTATTCTCTCATCATTTTTCACATTGTATTAAAATGTTAGGTTTCTTAAAATAACAATAATTCTTTCATTTGGTAATCGCCTCAGCCCTGTCTACAACTGCCTACTTCACAAGATTGCCTATCTACAGCTTGGAATGGCTTCTAAGGACTGCTCATGTTTGTGTTGGGGAGGCCCAGGAATTAGCTAACAAGGTAACTGAATCCCTTCTCCCCCACCGAGATTGTGATTACTCCAGGTGAGGTTCATAGGCTTGCAAAAGAGGGCAGTGGTGTGAGGAAAGCGTCTGCTGTGAAGGCTGGCAATACGCTTTACAGTCTGAGACTTGGAGATAAAATAAGACACCTCCTCCCCCCTTAGCTCAGTGTCCATCCCTGATGCTTTTTAAATACAATAGTTCGCATTCTATCTTTCTCTAAGTTTTGTGAACTTGATTTGTGAAAAACCTTTGTTTGCTACATCCCTTGTCCCTCCATATGAGAAATGAATTAATCCAGAGACTAAGTATTCTTAGTCAGAGGGTAGGGGCTACAGCTTGGCTGGCTGGAGCAGAGTACGAGAATAAGGGGTACACTCTCCATTGGGGTCTGTCTTGATAAACTGATTATAATTATTTTGTTTTTCTCTGGTTATAAAAAAAGGTAATAGATCTAACTAATAAAGTGAAACTAATAAAATCATTTGATCATTTTGATTCACTGCACTTCCCCGTACCAAGCTTCCCTGTTGACTCACAAATTGTTGCTGTCAAACTGTTTTATATTTGTTTCTTTCGGATATGACTTAAAGTTTTCTTTTTCTCCCTTTGTTACTGTCCATCATTTTACTTCTTCCTTCCAGGGAGCAGGAGGGAATGATCAATGGATAAGGCTCAGAGCTATCTACTCAGTAGATCATACAAATGTGTCTGTTATTAGCATGGCATGCCATAGAACATGCAGATACTTTGCTAAGACTTTTTACAATAGGTTTTGCTTCAATAAGCTCTAGAATACAACAATTAGCTTCATTGTGCATGGAGAGCATACCAGGCAGAGCTCAGGGTTATTGCATGGTGACAGAAATCAAATCTTGGGTTCCAGGAATGCAAAGTATGAACTCCAGCTCTGGGAGTTAGCCCCCGGCCCCAGTGGCTGAACTTATGTGCTGGGCCACATCAACATTTACTTTGTATGGAATGAGATGAGAGAGTTCTGACTTATGACTGGGAAGATGGTGAGAGCAGCAAGCATCCGATGCAGTGCTCTGCTAGAACAGGTGTATACTTAGACCAGTTATTCCACATATTTTATAATACCTGCTAGTACCAATTTGATAAGAAATCCTTTAGTCAGAAGTGGGTTGGCATGGAATAACTGTCATTGGTGCATGGGAAAATGAGGATGAAATGTTTTCCATAACTGCTGATGTGCTGTTGGGCAACATACGCCTTTCCTCCTAAAGTAAGAAATAATGACACAGTGTGGTTGTTGTTTGTTTAGCACCTCTTGATGTGCCAGAAAGATATATTTTGTTATATTTTACAGCAATGGTGGTAGATTGCTCCTATGTTATCTCAGTTATATTAGTGGCAGTGAAAAACTAAAAAATACTAATCAGAATTTTCAAACTTTTTCACATTTTAGCATACTAGAAGCGTAGCCTAGTGGCTCACAGAGAATAGTCAGGAAGGCTATTTGTTATCATAGATAATTACCCCAAGTTTGCCAGCAACCAATGTCTCAAACCTCTGCCCTGTTCATAGCACAGCAATGTACATCTGGTTGAATTCTGCATACTGCCATTATTAATGGGATATTGCCTTATCTCTTTTAGACACTTTGTATTCTTTCTTTCTGTAATAGCCACTCTGTATGCTTGTCCTTTGTTCCTCCAAAGAGAAATTCATCTTTTTCTGGTTGGAGCACAAAACTAATATAAGATGCAGAGGTCGTGAGATGCATAGGCTGGATTCATACTTCCTGGGTATATGTGCTGACATAGTTCACACACTACTCCAATTCACTTTTTGTCACTTGTTCACTGTCACTCCTGGCAAGTGAATTTGCTCCCCTTTCCATGAATAAAGTGACAATTATAATAGCCCCGCGCTTGGGATTGTTATGAAATGGTACCTGTAAACTACTGATAATGCTTTCCTTATGCTGAATGCACTCAGAAATATTGCATATAATGTCATCACTTTGTTACTTATACTGCAGTTTTAAAAAATGTATCTTCTGGTAAAACTCGTTTATAACTATTCGATACATTAATTTTGTTATGATTAATTGGTAGGTTTGAAAAAGACAATAGTACCGATTAAAATGTGTATTTAAATCAGGTATAAAGTTAATAGTAGCATGTAACAGGTATATGTGGAAAGAATGACTATTCTTGTGACATTTTGTTTTATTATTTTATCTCTGCAGGCTAACACTTTCCTACAAGGGAAGAAAGCAAGTAATCTGTGTTACATTTACCAGTTGATTTCTTTAGTTTTTTTTTCTCTTACTCATGCTCCTCTTTTGACAGTCTGAAATGAAAAAAAGGATATTTTTTTAATCTCAGAGGCACTTCAGGACTCTGGAATGTTTGACATTGATGCCCTCACTATAAAGCACCACTTTCCCAATGAGGCACTCTGGGGCATCAGTCAAAATGTTGACCAATTGCATTAGGAATCCTGAAGCATGGGGGTTACAACTATTTAACACCCACACAGTAACCTACCCGGGGACTGGGTCACTAGATTGAGAGATGGTGCTGATGGTGCTGTAGTTGAAGGATAGTATCTATATCTGTGCTGCTCTGTGGATTATGTGAATGACAGACTAATATAATTCCTCATGCATGGAGTTCGAAGAAAAACATACTCAAAGTAGAATCAATTAAGGCTCATAATTTTATTAGAAGATAAGCTACCATCATTTAAAAATATAAGGCAATGTTTTCTTACTGATATATATACACATACATCAGTATATATCAGTATATATACATATATAGAATATATGCATGCAGTTTATATCAGTATATATTTATCAGTATATATATCAGCAAGAAAATATAACTTACAATATATATATACATTTATATATAAACCTTATATATATAAAATTTTACACACACATATATTTTCTGCCCTCGAGGTGTTGCAGGTGTGGCTGTGGTGCCCAGCTGTGTTGGCAGGTGGCATACAGGGAGACAGGTTTGTATACACCCAGGGCTCTGCCCCTGGGCTCTGGATGCGGTTGATTGACATAGAAAAAGACTGGGTCCTCTGGGCTGAACCCAGATCCACAGCAGAACCTGGCAAATTATTAGTGGTGTATTCTATATGCCCAAAACAGTAACAATAATGGACCTCATTTTGAACGAATGGAGATGTTACTGGCACCCACTTGAGCAAATCAATGAACGGGAAGACAAGTGATACAAGTATATATATATGTATATATATATATATATATATACCTCTTGTATCACCTGTATGTGATATATATACAGGAATATATAAAACATATATATATATATACAAGTAAGAAAATGTTATATTTATTTTATTTAAATGAACACATGTCTGCCCTTTGAATGATAACTGATAAGTACTCAGTTTAAAACTTTTGGGTTTGTATTATTCTTTTATAAATTGTACTATGTATGAAAAATTTCCTGTTTGAATTATCTGACATTTGGAAAGTCCCCTCTCCTAAAATTAAAGATTTCTTCAAAGAACTCAACAATGGAAATCTCTGAAAGTAGCGTTCATGTTGGCTTGAATCTTAGGAAAGCAGTTTATTCTTTCCAGGGTTTAAGGGATTTAAAAATGTTCCTATCAACACGATGCTTAGGCAAGGTACATTGCTTATTTTACTAACCACTAAACATGAAAATAAAGAAAATGATAGGTGCCAAAATTTTATAGGTCAATAAATAAAACAACCAAGATGGAATAGTTTTTAAATATTCTCAGGATAATTATTTTCTACCAACAAATAGAGTTAATCAACATTTGGAATGGTGTCTATATTTTCTCTGTTTTTATTTGACCCTGGAATCCCTAGATCAAACACTAGGTCAAAGATTT
>JAJIBD010016250.1:0-15912 GCA_021461705.1 Cryptotis parvus | reverse complement strand
CTCAGCCAGGGCTGGATGCATCCTCTACCTCCTGGTTGTCTGGTGGTGTGAGTTAGAACACATTGGCTGCGGAGTAGGAACCAGCCCACGCTGTTCTTAAACTTTGGATAAAAGCTCCATGGAGGGCTGGGCACGGAGCTTAGCACTTGCACAGATGTTCAGTTCCTGACTTGGGAAGAAAAGAGTCTGAAACTCTTGGGCCCCCACACAGTTGTGTTTGGTGGTGCTCAGCAGGCCTGACTGTATCACCAAAGGTTCGTCACAGGTTGTCCAGGTTGATCTCAAGATCCTTGAACCTTGAGTGTATTTATGTTTATTCATGTTCCATCTTGTTCAGTTCCTTGCTGCTTCCAGGATAATGCACATCATCATTATGAGGGTTTGGAAGGGCCCACAGCTGTGAAGCTAGAGCATGCTGTATCCTGTGTAGTCAAATGCCATGTGTTGTATTTGTGGCTTGTGATAAACAGAATGAATTGTTATTCACAGTGACTTTGTCTCAGCTTCAGGAGTCCAGAGGTTTTAGAAGGAAGATAAAACGCCTGGAGGAGTCCATAAGAAACTGGCTCTTGAGTTAGAGGCATGAGAAAGGGAAGGTCGCAGGCCTTAGCCAGTCAAGCTCAGCTCAGGGAGCACAACAGCATCTTAGGAATCTGCACTGGCCCAGCGGGAGGCAGACCTGGTCCAGTTGAATCTTCAGGTAAGGTAGCCACACTTGCCTCCATGCCATAGCAGAAGACCTGTCATCTGTGTTCACACTCAGTGCCCTAACAGGAAGCCATGGTGTCAGCAGGCAGCACTCTGAAGGCCTCAGAGACACTTCAGGAGCTCACTCAGACAGCCTCTGAGGGAAGAGCATGCTCCCTCTTAGATGGAGAAAACCTGCTCAAAGAAGTTAATGAATTCTCAAGCTCTTCCTGAGACCAGGAAAAGCTGCTCTGGGGCCATTAACTTCCCCTACGTAGGTGAATGCTAGGCTACAAGAGGGGCCTTCATATGGTACCTCGGGAACTCAGACCGTGTGGATTTAGAACTGATTTGAGGAGTTGGAGAAATAGTATCTTGGGTGAGGCACTTGCCTTGCAAACAGCAGATCACCAGTTCAGTCCACTTAGAGTCCCCTGAGCATTGCCAGGAGTGATCCCAAAGAGCAGAGCTAACAGTAAGCCCTGAACATGCCTGATGTGACCCAAAACCCCCAAAAAAAAAAACTGGATTTGATTGTGATGGCTGTGACCCTGGTTCTCCCTACACCACATATGGACCTGAGCACTTCATTGAGTCACTTGTATCACTGGTCACTTGTCTTCCCGTTGTTCATCCATTTGCTCGAGCGGCGCCAGTAATGTCTCCATTCGCTGGGAATGAGGTCCATTATTGTTACTGTTTTTTGGGCATATTGAAGATACCGCAGGTAACTCTGCCAGGCTTTGCCATGGCTCTGGGTTCACCCAGGGGGCCCAGTGATTCCATGAATCACTCCTGGGCAAAGTTCCTGAGCACTGCCAAAGGTGACCCAAAACATCGCAAAAAAAAAAAAAGTGTTTTTTTTTTTATTGGTGAACCATAGGGTAGTCCTGGAATTCCCTGACCACAACTAGGTGTGTCCCTAGAGGCCCCCAAGTGCTGCTGGGGTTGCTCTAGTGATCCCCAGCACCACATCACCCCTGATAGTGCCATGCAGAACTCATCCCTGTGCCTACACAGTCATACTCCAATTTGGTGGGCAGAAAACTGCTGGGAGTGGCACTCAGACCCCATGAGCATCGCTTGGAAAGACCATTTCAATAAAGTAAAGGGACTCTGAATACCACCCTTCTCCATTCCTGGGCTGCCTGCAGTTGGAGATGGCGTCCTGAAAATCCATCCACACCCACAGGGCTGAGCTGTCTGAAGCAGGGGCTGAATATGGCCACCGACTGCCTTGGGAGAGCTGCTCTAAACCAGCTTCTAGCAGCTCTCCCAAGGTGTCAGTGGCCATATTGAGTCCCTGCTTCAGACAGCTCAGCCCCATGGGCTTACTCTGATTGATGGGACCCCAGCTCCATCTGCAGCACTGCACTGCTGCAGAGACCTTGAGTAGATAGCCTGACTACAGGCGCCATTGGGCTCTCAGCTTTCCACTGGAGTGTATATTGTGGTTGCAGCCCTACAGCTCAGGTTTCTGCCTTTCCAATGGTTTTCCTTTAACCTTTCTGTTGTGCCTTGAGTTACACATGTGCCTTGAGTTACCATGCTCTTTACCTGCGTGGTGCTGAGCAGAGTGGGCTTCTTTTCCCTTCTTTTTTAATTAACAATTGTGAGATACACGGTTACAAAGATGCTCATGACTGGGTTTCGGTCCGAGTGGGGCGTCTGAGGCCTTTGCCAAGTGTGTCTCCACCTCTGCTGCAGGTGCAGGCCGCTCTGCAGCGCAAGGAGGAGGAGGATCGCCATATGAAGCAGATCATCCAGACCTTGGAGGCAGCATTGGAGAGAGAGAAGGTGACTGTGCGCAGCCTTAAGGAACAGGTGTGTGACCGGCTCTCAGCTGCTGCTCGAAGCGGCTCCATTGAGCCTTTGAAACAGCTTCTCGTTTGTCTGGAAACTAAGGGTGTCTTCACACCTGCTCTCCCTGCTAACAGTGTCCCAATGGGGGTCCCACATGGGTCCTTTGGCTATTGTGCTCAGAGCAGAGGTGCCTTAGGGACAGGTGGCAAGTGAGCTGGGAGGGAGGCACTGTTGGCACATCCAGAGAAGGCACAGTGCTCCGTGAACATGCGTAGGCTTTGGCTGTCCTGTGTGTAGGGTTGAGCAAAAGTAGTAAAGTGCGCAGTGAGGAGAGCTCCCACCAGCAGTAGTGTTCAACCCTTTGCATTGCAATGTTCTACACAGGAAAACTTTTCCTTGCTGATTCCTTGCCACACTCAAGTGCTCCTCAGTGCAGAGATGCTTTATTGTCTGCTGTTTCTGCTCATGCTTTTTTTTGTTTTTTTTTTTTTGGGGGATGTTGAGGGATCATTTTGGAGCCACATGGTGGTGCACAGGGCTTACTCCTGACTCTGTGCTCAGGGATCACTCCTGGTGGCACTCAGGGAACCGTATATGGTGCTGGGGATTGAACTTGGGTCAACCATGTGCAAGGCCAGCACCATAACCCTCTACTATCTTCCAGGCCCCCTTTAGTTATTGGAAATCCCTCTTACCAGAGGGGGGGGGGAGACAGCTCAAGTGGTAAAGCACATGCCTGGCACGCGTGTGGGGGCTCCCGACTGATCTCCACCTGACATCACCCGCCAGAGCTTTGAACTCAAACACACAAAGTGCTTACACAACTATGTTCAGCATTGCTGGAGGCACTTGTACTTCTGCTTTACCAGCACTAGTCAGTGTGGTCCTTATAATGAAAAAAACAGTATTGGGGACTAGAGTGATAGTACAGTGCGTAAAGATATTTGCTTGTAAGCAGCCAACCTGAGTTTGATCTCAAGCACTCCATCTACTCCCCAAACTCTGCCAGGACCAATTCTGAATACAAAGCCGGAGTAAACCCTGAGCACTCCACCAGGTGTGTGCCCCGCCAAAAAAGAAAAGAAAAAGAACAATTTATTTTTTGGCTGGGGTGGGGGACAGGTCACACCTAAGTGGTGCTCTGAGGACCACAGGAGGTGCTGGGAGTCAAACTGGGGGTCGGTCACATACAAATGTCTTAGCCCCTGAACCATTTCTCCAACTCCAGAGCAAACATGGCACGTAAGATGCTAGTAAAATGTTACTAGCATTTACTCTTTTCTCCCAAGCAGGACAACCAGAGTAAATGTTGAGAGAAAATAGGACAACCAGACTAAATGTTGACAGAAGGAAAGAAGTACCAATCACAGTGTCTGCCCTTTAAAAGAGAGATCAGGGGCGGAGCCATAGCACAGCGGGGAGGGTGTTTGCTCTTGCACACAGCTGACCCGGGTTCGATCACCAGCATGCCAGATGGTCCCCTGAGCACCGCCAGGAGTAATTCCTGAGTGCAGAGCCAGGAGTAACCCCTGAGTGTCGCTGGGTGTGACCCAAAAAAGCAAAAATGAATGAATGAATGGAGGAAGGAGGGAGGGGAGGGAGGGAGAGAGGGAGGAAGGGAGGGAGGGAAGGAAAGGAAGGAAAGGAAAGGAAAAGGCTTTTTAGTGGCAGACCTGGATTCTATTCCCGACATGCACACACAAATGTTACTTGAATCACATATGAATTGTTTTTGCCTAGCATTTAGTTACCACTTTCCCAGTTGCAGCTTCCTCAAGGTGTGTGAGAAGTGAACAGGGATACTTGAGCACAGAAGAAAAAGAGATCAAGATAGGACATTGAAGGGTGTCACTGCATCGACTCATAGCTGTCAATGTCACATCAAGGGATTAAACTTGAAAGCAATGTGTCTCAAGAACAGTCAGTAACTGTTCACATGGGACCAGAGATAGTACACAGGTAGAGTGCTTGATTTTCTTTTTTTTTGGCCTTTTGGGTCACACCGGCAATGCTCAGGTGGCTACTCCTGGCTCTGCACTCAGGAATTACTCCTGGCGGTGCTCGGGGGACCATATGGGATGCCGGGATCGAACCCAGGCCGGGCAGTGGCCAGTTGCGTGCAAGGTGAACGCCTTCACCGCCTCTACCGCTGGGCTATCACTCCGGCCCCATGCTTGATTTTCTATAGCTGACCCAGGGGTTTGATTTCCTGCACCAAATCACGCCCCCTGAGCCCACCAGGAGGGGATCCCTGCACTGCCAGGTATGGCACAAAACTAAAAGTGCACATCAAGGGAGACTAGGTGAATTAGCTGAGCAGTCAGTACTTTCTTTTTTTTTTTTTTTTTAGTCAGTACTTTCTATGCGGGAGATTGAGGTTCATTTTCCAACATCACGAGGCTCACTGAGCACTGAGCCACACTACCAGGTGTGGTCTCCAAAGCAGTGAATCAAGAAAACAAAAGGGAGCCGGGAGGACTAGAGCACAGGCCTCTGGAGCCCCAAGTTCGCTCCCTTGCACATATATGGCCTGCCCCAGACATAAAGACTCTTTTTTTTTTCCTGAGCTTTGGGACTCATAGGGACGGTACTCAGTACTCCAGGCTCTGCACGCAGGGGTCACTCCTGGTGGGCTTTGCGAGCCTGATGTGATGATTGGGTTCAAACCTGGGTCAGCCATGTGCAAAGCAAGTTTCCTACCCATTATGCTATCTCCAGCCCAGATAACTAACTCCTCTTTTCAAGTTTATAAAGAGACTGAGATGTTGCTTAGTGGTAGAACACTTAACGTGAGTGTGTGAAGCATGCACCAACCTGGGTATAATTCCCACTACTAGAGTACTATATGTGCTATCTCTATCTCTTCATGATAGAAAATATACATAAAGGTTACAAGTAAAGCTCTCACTGAATCCCTGCCTAATGCCAACCACTATAACATCTTTAAGATTTTTTCCTTTTCAATTTATTTGGGGTAGGGGTGCTGACTCACATCTGGCAGTGTTGATGGCTCACTCCTGGTGATGTCTGGGGATCCTAGGTGGTGCCAGATACAAAATGAGGTCATCCATATTCAAGATGAACAATTTTTTTTCCTTTGCTTTTTGTAACACTCGGGTTATTCCTAGCTCTATGCTCAGGAATTGTTCTTGGCATTGCTCGGGGAACATATGGGATGCCGGATATCGAACCCGGTTGGCCACGTGCAAGGCAAATGCCCTACCCCTGTGCTGTCACTCTCTTAAGCCCTATTTTTTTTTTTACCTATTTTAATGAGTTGTTTATAAAATAATTCTGTTGCACTTTTATAAAAATGAGGTGCTTGGACCAGGGAGTTGTCGCCAAGGGGTAATTCACATGATTCAAATGCAGGAAACCCAGTTTTATTCCATGGTGTCACATGATCCCTTCAGCATCTCAGGTGCAGCCTGGGAACAGTCTCTGGAGTCTCAGAATGCTGCCCAGGGCCAGAGCGATAGCCCAGCGGGTAGGGCGTTGCCTTGCACGTGGCCGGCCCATGCCGGCCCAGGTTCAATCCCGGCATCCCATATGGTCCCCTGAGCACCGCCAGGAGTAATTCCTGAGTGCAGAGCTAGAGTAACCCCTGAGCATCGCCAGGTGTGAAAAAAAAAAAAGAATGCTGCCCAAGTGTTCCCCACCCAAAATAATAATTTAAATCAAAATGCTTATTGTGGGGCTGGAGCCATAGCACAGCGGGGAGGGTGTTTGCCTTGTATGCAGCCAACCCGGTTTGATCCCCAGCATCCCGTATGGTTCCCCAACACTGCCAGGAGTAATTCCTTTTTTTTTTTTGCTTTTTGTAGTCACACCCGGCGATGCTCAGGGGTTACTCCTGGCTCTGTGCTCAGGAATTACTCCTGGCGGTGCTCGGGGACCATATGGGATGCCGGGATTGAACCCGGGCTGGCATAGGCCGGCCACGCAAAGGCAACGCCTACCCGGCTGGGCTATCACTCTGGCCCCAGGAGTAATTCCTGAGTGAAGAGCCAGGAGTAACCCCTGAGCATCACAGGGTGATGAAAAATGCTTATCAAGGCCAGAGAGATGGTACAACAGAAGGGTGCTTGCTTTGCAACACAGGTTTGATCCCTGGATCCCATATGATCCCCTGAGCGCTGAGCCTGGAGTGATCCCTAAGTATAAAACCAGGAGTAAACCCTGAGCACTGCCTGGTGTGGCCTGTCTCAAAAAAAAGAAGGGAAACTTGGGGCTGGAGCGATAATATAGCAGGTAGGGGCATTTGCCTTGCACACAGTTGACCCAAGTTCCATTCCTGGCATCCCATATGGTCACCCAAGCACTGCTGGAATAGTGCAGACCTAGGAATAACTCCCAAACATCACCAGGTGTGACCCCAAAAAAGCAAAAGAGAGAGAGAGAGAGAAAAGAAAGAAGAAAAACTCTTGAATAAGTTAATTATGTCATAAATTGTTAGCTATTTATACAGTTAAATGGTACACTGCAAAAAGCAAATTCCTCCAAAAAATATATAAACCATAGATGAACTGAATACAAAGCTAGCAATGCTTGAGGAAGACTGTGGAAAATGTTGAGACCAAGTCTTAACTATAGTGTTCATATAGCATGTTCTGGTCACCATGTTTCACAGACTTGCCTGCCAACATGTTGCCTGCTTGAGTCCTTGACAGGAACCTTGAACAACTCTGCAGGAAAACATGCGAGAGCATCTAGGATTTAAGGGTGGTTTCTGTACCCACCGCAGTCCCAATAGGGCATGTGCTGCTTCCTGCTTGTAGGTCGCTGCTGCCAAGTTGGATGCAGGTCATAACCGCCGCCACTTCAAGGCTGCTACCTTGGAACTGAGTGAGGTGAAGAAGGAGCTGCAGGTCAAGGAACACCTGGTCCAGAAGCTGCAGGAGGAGGCGGAGGGTCTCCCGGTGTGTCTGGGGTTCTGGGGCAGGGCATTGGTGCTGTGTGTCCTCATGGGGTCCTACCTCCATCTCTATGTTTAGGTTTTAGTACATCGCTAGCACTTTGGAGGCTGATCAAGAGAGAATGTCCAGTCACCAACTCAGAATTCCTGTGGCTGATCTGAGCTTCAGTCGTAGGCTCCTTCTCTGCTCTGCCCCTCTTCTGTCCTTGTTGAAACCGAGAGCCCCCATGTTGGGCACTAGCCCTGGGGCATGCCCACTACCCAGGCTTGCTGTGGGCCTGCTGGGAGCAGCCTCGGAACTCATACATGCTTCCGTTCTTTCTCCCACTGCTAACTGCAGGCAGGTCCTCGGACCTTCTCTCCTAGGGTATTTTATGAGCACCAGTTGGGACAGTCCCTGCCCCAGTGACAATTGAGGATAGAAAACAGTCAAGTGACACCTTTAGGGGTTGGGGTAGTGAAACATTGTCCTTTTCTCTTTCCCTTTCCCTTACGCCAGGTCTCAGGAGGAGACTCATTCTCAGGAAGTCGCACAGTTCCAGACAGAGCTTGCAGAGACGCGCGACCCAGCTCCAGCTCCTGCAGAAGCAGCTGGATGAGCAGCTGAGCAGGACACCCTTGGGGAACCAAGAGGTAACTCCCTCCTCAGTCATTTTCTCAGAGCCACATTCTGCTGGGGGTATGTCCAGATCCTCCAGCCCTGTCAGCTTGGAAGGGGTTATTTTTTTTTTTCTAAGTTGATATTCAGCAATATATAGAGATTCAATTAGAACCATTTTGTAAAAGCGTAAAAAAGCACTTCAGGCTTGTTTGTTTTTTTTCTGTTTTTGGTCATACAACTTTTTCCTTCTCAAGATGGAGAATCTCAAATGGGAGGTGGATCAGAAAGAGAGAGAAATCCAGTCCTTGAAGCAGCAACTGGACTCATCTGAGCAGCAGAACCAGAAGGAACTGGATGGGCTCCAGCAGTTACTGCAGGTACCAGGGGACTAGGGTCTGTGGCCTGGAAGCGTGTTTAGACTGTCCTGATGAGTGCAGGCTGCCACAAATGGCTCTGCAGACACTCCCACTTCACAAAGAAGTCCAGGTCCCAGCACTGATGGATGCCGCACCCCTGCTGCACTGGGCATAGGCTCTCCAAGTTTACCAGTCTCACAGGGTCTCTGCTGGCGGGGCGGGCAGGTTGTATGTGGATTGAGGTGCTGGCCTTGCATGTGGCCCAACCCAGGTTGATCCCAGCCCCAGTGGGAATGACTCCTGATTTTTTTTTCCTTTCTGGCCTTTAGATCATACCTAGTGATGCTCAAGGGTTTCTCCAGGCTTTGCACTCAATTATTATGCCTAGTGGTGCTCGGGGAACATGTGGGATGCCAGGATCTAATCCGGGTTGCTGTGTGCAAGACAAATGCCCCAGGGCTGTATTATTACTCTGGCACCACCATTCTTACCTGTGTGTCCCAAGACACAGAGCTGGGAGTAGTTTGTGAGCACTACCGGGTATGGCCACAACCCCCCAAAAATCTATGACTACGTTTCCCTTAGGGCATCAAATCTGAGTTGGAAATGGTACGGGAAGATTTGTCCATGACACAGAAAGATAAATTTATGCTTCAAGCAAAAGTGTCAGAGCTCAAGAACAGCATGAAGACTCTGCTCCAGCAGAACCAGCAACTGCAGGGGGACTTGCGACGCTAACACTTCCAAAACGGTAACTGGGCTGTGTCTCTCCCTTGTTCACCTGGGCAGTAGCTGTGGGCTGTGCTTCCCTCCCTACATGCTCAGAGTAACTGTGCACTGGGTCTGTCCCCAGAGGCATGGGTGCTAACTGTGGACCACACTTCCCTCCCAGCTGCTCAGGATTAACTAAACGGGGCTCCCTCCCCAGGTGCGTGGGTGCTGTGCCTCCCTCTAGCGGTGGGCTGTGCCTCCTTTCCAGAAGCATGGACAGCCTGTGGACGTGTCTGGGTGGGAGCTGGCCAGTCTTCCGACTCTGAAAACAGGTTACATGTCGCCGTTGTTGAATGAACAGAAGTGACAGTGGAATGTTCTTGGACAAACCATTTTGTTTTGGTGCCTTTTTAACAGAATGCATCTTTTGTTTTGTTTTGTTTGCCTTTCAGATCAAACCTGGCTATGTTCAGGGGTTACTCCTGGCTCTGCACTCAGGAATTACTCCTGGCGGTGCTCAGGGGTAATGACCATATGGGATACAGGGAATTTAACACAGGTCATCTGTGTGCAAGGCAAATGCCCTCCCCGCTGTAGTATTGCTCCAGCCCCTGTTGGCATCTTTTTATAAACTCAAATACCATACCATTCTTTTTTTTTTGCTTTTTTGGGTCACACCCGGCAACCTTCAGGGGGCTACTCCTGGCGGTGCTCAGGGGACCATATGGGATGCTGGGGATCGAACCCAGGCTGGCACAGGCCAGCCGCATGCAAGGCAAACACCCTACCCGCTGGACTATCACTCCGGCCCTCAAATACCATTCTTTTGTAAAATTTTCCCTGAACTAAATAACAGTATAGTCTGTGTGTGTGGACCAGAGCCCCCATCCCACCAGGGGAGGCCATTGGGAACACAGCAGCTGTGTGTCCTGTCATTGTCTGCTGCTGATACTTGTTTTCCTCCATCTTTTTTTTTCCTTTTTGAGTCATACCAGGCAATGCTCAGGTGTTACTCCTGGCTCTGCACTCAGGAATTACTCCTGGCAGTACTCAGAGGAGTAATGTCGAGGCTGCAGGTGTGGCTGTGGTGCCCAGCTGTGTCAGCAGGTGGCAGACAGGAGACTGGCTTGTATACACACCCAGGTCTTTGCCCTGTGGGCCCTGGATGGTGGATGATATGACATAGAAAAAGACTGGGATGAACCCAGAGCCATGGCAGAGCCTAGCAAGCTACCCATGGTGTATTTGATATGCCAAAAAACAGTAAAAATAATAATGGACCTCATTCCCAGTGAATGGGGACATCACTGGGTGCCCACTCAAGCAAATCGATGAACAATGGGAAGACAGTGGTGACAGTGACAGTACTCGGAGGACCATGTGGGATGCCGGGGATCGAACCTGGGTTGGCCGCGTATAAGCCAAACGCCCTCCCTGCTGTGCTATAACTGGCCCCGTTTCTCTCCATCTTGCAAAGATTCTTTGTCTAGAGATACTTCTCAGGGTCAGAGTCCTTTAGTGTGATTGGCACTGGGGAAACTCCAAAGTACTGGGATGACTTCATTTTCAAGGTCACCTCCAAGTCCAGGCTCTGATAACGGGTGGGAAGCTCCCAAACATGGCACTGACATCAAGGAATTCAGTTCTGTCTTAGCGGGAGCCCCAGCATGTGCTCTGTGTGTTGGGAAGTTAATTTCTCAGCCCAAGTAGGTTGCCCTATACAATTGCCAGCTCTGCTGGTCTGCTCTGAGGACCTAAGAGCTAAGTTGCCACTGAAAGCACTAGAAATGGGGTGGCCAAGGACAGGTGGGCTGGGGAGCCCCGATGCAGAGAGAGCTAACTGTACTCTGTGACACCCAGAGGAAGGACTTGAAAGGCGAGGCCAGCTCTTCCAGTCCTGTGACTCCAGTGAAGATCCCTGACTGCCCAGTTCCAGCCTCACTGCTGGAAGAGTTACTGAGGCCCCCACCTGCCGTGGAGCAAGGAACCCCTCAAGAATCTCAACAACTGTCTCCAGCAACTGAAGTATGGCCTTCATCTTCTGCTCTCTACTCCATCCCACTGTTGATAGTAATTTGCACATTTAACCTCGAAGAATATTTCCTTTGGCCAGCACTGACTGCCCAGCAAAAGCTGAGCAGGTCTGTGTTGAATGGGACTATTAGTCAGTCTGCAAAATGGGATTACCCGAGCCCTTCTAAGCCCCAAGCTAGAAAGAGGGCTGCCAGGTTGTTATCTGGAGGGTATCGCCACTTGGGAACATCTTTTTTTTTTTTTTTTTTTTTTTTTGCTTCTTGGGTCACACCCGGCAATGCTCAGGGGTTACTCCTGGCTCTGTGCTCAGGAATTACTCCTGGCGGTGCTCGGGGGACCATATGGGATGCCAGGGGATTGAACCCGGGCCAGCATAGGCCGGCCACATGCAAGGCAAATGCCCTACCCGCTGGGCTATCGCCCCGGCCCCACATCTTTTTTTTTTTTTTTGAGGGAGTTGAGTGGAGGGACAAGTTGGGTCACATACTCCAGTGCTCAGGGGCTATTCCTAGCCTGTGTTCACAAGTGGCCCCTGGCAGTACTTAGGGAAAACATAGTGCCAGGGGTCAGCTGCATGCAGTGATGCAGTGTAAGCATACTCCCCTCTCCCCTGACCAAACATTATTATTATTTTTTCTTTTTTGGGTCACACCCTGCAATGCTCAGGGGTTATTCCTGGCTCTGCACTCAGGAGTTACTCCCTGGCAGTGCTCGGGGACCATATGGGATGCCGGGATTGAACCTGGGTTGGCCACATGCAAGCCAAATGTCCTACCCGCTTTGCTATCGTTCCAGCCCCAATTTTTTTTTTTTTTTTTTTTTTTGCGTTTTTGGGTCACACCCGCGATGCTCAGGGGTTACTCCTGGCTCTGCACTCAGGAATTACTCCTGGCGTTGCTCAGGGGACCATATGGGATGCCGGGATTGAACCCGGCCGGCATGGGCCGGCCGCGTCAAGGCAAACGCCCTACCCGCTGGGCTATCACCCGGCCCCCAGCCCCAATTTTTTTTTTAAGCTACAAGCAGAATTTTGTGGGATAGGCTGAGCTCTCTCTCCCATTTTCCCAAAGCAGGTTCTTGAGTGTGGAACATCAATTCCAAGTACCTCTTAAGTTCATGTGACCTTGATAGGTTTTGGGGGAGTCCAGATAGCAAACTTCTGGTGCTTAGATGCTAGTGAGACCCACCCGCTCTTCAGGAAGCGGTATTCATCCTCCAATGTGGCACTTCTCTGACTTCCCCAGGCAGGAGATGGACAGCCTGCAGCGCCAGATGGAGGCCCACACCGTCACCGTGCATGAATCACTGTCCTCGTGGACTCAGGGCAGCCCTGCCACCAGTCCCACTCTCCCAGGAGACCATGCTAACCCCAGGGAGATACAGAGAAACACAGCCAGAACAGAGCCACTGGAGAAGAACTGGCAACTGTGGCGGCTGAGCAACGCAACCTGAGCCGTCATTGACACCTAGAGGAATGTTCTTGCGCCTGTTGTATTTACTGGACGGTGCACTCTGTCTTTCTAAGAGATAAAATAATGTTCTGCATTTGCCTTTATAAGGAGTGAAAGAAAAGGAGAGCCAGGGGTGAGAAATAGTCACTTATAAATTACAGCTAATTTTCCCCATGAAATGACCAAATCTTTAAGGCCTATTTTAAATATGGGGGGGGGAAAAAAAGGCCAACTGTGTCTAAGGGTTGTTTGCCAAGGAACTATCTTATGAGTGGCAGTGGACCCTGCTTTCAGGGGACCCTGTGAATTCAGGTTGCCTATGTCCTGTTTCATTAAGAGCTTTCCTTCCCCCAGGAAAGAAACTTCCATTGCACCTTTGGTTATTATTCTTGCATTTTTCCAATAGCCATCCCACTAGAGGGTGTGTGCAGAAATACAGAGAATTGCCGTCTAATCACTAAAAAGCAAATGCTTATGTAATTTAATTATTACCTGAATTGTCTTTCTGCTGATTGCCCTTTGAAAATCTGCTTTCAGGAAATAATGTTCTTGTAAGATTTAGGAATTTTAGTCAGAAAATGTTATTTTAAGAAATGATTATTTTTACTTTCTAAAGCCAATTCTTGGACGGGAAGGTTGTTTAGTTATTTAGTTGAACTTTATATTTGAGAGTTCTTTCCCTTGCTAGGTGCATAGTGCCCACTAGCTGCACCCTGGGCTCTGCATGGTCTCCCAGCCCCTGAATTATGCACAGGCAGGCCTGCACCAGAACCACCACACAGCCACTGCTGGCCAACAGGGGAGTGGGGAGAGGGTAGAGGAGAGGAGTTTGCAGAGAGGTCCATGCCCTGTTCAGGCCCATGCAGTCATCAGGGAGCCGTTCTTAGCTGGGCTGGTGACATGGCCTTCAGAAAAGTTAGAAGGCATTAGCCTCACACCTGACCAGGTGTCTTCTGAGTGCCTTGTGTGACATTAGACACCTTGTTTACACATATTGACCAGTGAACTTTTCCTACCTAAAATACTTACATGCGGGCCGGAGCGATAGCCCAGCGGGTAGGGGGTTTGTCTTTGCACGCCGGCCCGGCCCATGCCGGCCTGGGTTCAATCTCCGGCATCCCATATGGTCCCCTGAGCACCACCAGGAGTAATTCCTGAGTGCAGAGCCAGGAGTAACCCCTGAGCATCGCCGGGTGTGACCCAAAAAGGAAAAAAAAAAAGAAAAACTTACATGCTACAGAAACTGGCTGTGAGGTGAATGAATTCTTCCCCTGATTCACTGAGTAAGAAAGTCTAAAATTCTATTTATTGTAAGTGTGAGGAGAGAATGGGTCTGTGTGGGTTTCTGTGAGGTGCAGCTGGTCTGAAGATGAGGCTTGAACTGTCACGGATCGGGCTAGATACACGTGTCCATACAGTACTTAATCTCTTGTGGAGAAGACAGTATGGTATTTTTAAGTTGTGTCCTCTTAATGCCCATAGGTCATTTCAGAATGCTTAAAATATATTGACCTGACCGGAGTGATAGCCCAGCAGGTAAGGCGCTTGCCTTGCATGCGGCCGGCCTGTGCC
Organism: Cryptotis parvus; assembly: GCA_021461705.1. Classification (NCBI taxonomy): domain Eukaryota; kingdom Metazoa; phylum Chordata; class Mammalia; order Eulipotyphla; family Soricidae; genus Cryptotis; species Cryptotis parvus. The sequence continues at coordinate 1,782 of JAJIBD010016250.1, read as the reverse complement.
GGCCCGGGTTCAATCCCCCGGCATTCCATATGGTCCCCTGAGCACCGCCAGGGGTAATTCCTGAGTGCAGAGCCAGGAGTAACCCCTGAGCATCACCGGGTGTGGACCCAAAAAAAAAAAAAATAAAATAAAATATATTGACCACAAAAATGTATAGTGTTTAAAAACTTTCCTAACAAATATCGGAACAGCTAAAATACTTATTTGTACAGGGTTCATCTTGGACTGATACTTGAAAGCCTAGTTTTAAATATATCTTGTTCCTTCTCCAGAAATCATTTTTGGAAAAAAATTGTACCATTGGAAAAGAAAAATAGTAACTTAGCCTTTTTGTTTATTTTGGTTGAACTAGTCTTTAATTTTCAAACCGAGAAATATCACTTAGCTTCATTCTGTACCTGCTTCCTTAACCTTCACTTGTAAGAGCTTCAGTGACTGCTGTTCACTGTTTTGGTTTTTTTTCTCATAGGAAGAGATAAAGTAATTCTAAATATATCCATCAAGGGAAAGCAAGCTTCTGTTCCTCACACGTTTCTTCCTTTGCTTAATATTCTATGGATATGTGATTGTGATATGTGTGTGTGCTGTGCACATGCTTTGAGTGTACGTGTGCTGTGTGCGTGCATGTATGTGTACCTTGTGCATGAGTGCGTATCGTGTGGGCAGATTCACATATGCACGTGTGCTGTGTAGGTGTGCACATACCTCTTGGTTTCCTGTCCTGTCAGCGTGTTCCCCAACCCCATGCGAGTGTCATTGTGGAGCACCTGGCTGCCTCTGGTTGTCACTTTGCTGTGGTATGGTGTCCTTTGTGCTTTCATGCATGGATTGTGGTTCCTGTTTCCAGGCTTCTCCTATTCAAGTTGATGCCACCTTTCAGCTTCCTTAACAAGGACTAAATTTGTTGTGATCCCCTCTCCCCACCTTCAGTCTCCTACATTTCCAAAGGATTTTACTGGCACTGGTATTTCCTAGATCTATATTCTTCAGTGCAAAGCATTTAAGGTATATTATTCTTGTGGGCAGAAGTGGGAATTAGAATTTACCAAGGAAAGCAACAGACAAGTCCAAGAATTCATAAAAATGGATTCGCCATTGAGAGTTTGTCTCATACATGCTGAGTGTTGTGTCCTCCTTGCAAAGAAAGCTGACTTGTGCACTTCGGAATGTCATTATTTGTTTGTGTTGGGCTTTCATCTTCTCAAAAAAGTATTGCATTGTGGTTACTGATTTTTCCGTGGTACACAACAGATAGATGCCACAGGTCATGTAGATTTATTCATTCTCCTATTGCAAAGGCATCTGAGGCACCCTTTTTGATAGGCGATAGTGCTGGCTCTTGTTCTGGCCTGGCATCAAGTGACAAGTCGGCCCTCCAGAAATACAGGCATTTTCCCCATTAGGAAATCTAGGGTAACGACTTTCTTTGGAATAAGGATATTGAAACAGCCATCGGCCTGCAGAATTACCATGTCATTCCTACTTGCACAAATATATTTTTTTTAACCAAAAATGTAGTGTGTGTGAAGATTTCTGGTAGTGAAAGGGACTGTGTACCTGAAAGACAGTATCCTAGAGACCTCCTCAAGGCTGCCTAGGATAAGAGAAGCATGAATGTGAGTCTAGACATTTGGAGCCTCACTGAGACAAGTTTTCTGACACCACATGTCAAATGAGTGAAGAGAACTGTGGTATCAGATTAATAGGATCCAGATGGTGATGTCGAAGGTCTAGAGAACTTGGTAATTTCAAGTTACTCTTCTATGAAAAATTTTGGATTTT
>JAJIBD010016247.1:0-21288 GCA_021461705.1 Cryptotis parvus | reverse complement strand
CTAATTCTATCCCTATTGTAGCAAAAAAGGCAAGTCTCATCCTTTCTCATAGCTGAGTAGTGTTCCACTGTTATAACTATTTCTTCCGCTTTCATACTTGGAGTTGGAAAGACTTTCTTCAACACTTTGATGCCAACCCTAGAACCATGAAAAGATAAGAACTACTTACAAAGCATCTGACCCAAAAGAGCTAGTTATTTGTTAGAATCACTGATTTCAGAGCCAGATTTCCAAGAATGTTATTTTCTAGCAATCATTGGAACATCTCATCAAGAGATTCAAACTTCATCATGTGATATTTGTGGAGGATTTCTAATATTTTAAAGCAACCCGATTAATATTTTGGAACAGTCACTATAAATAATGCTAACATGGCTTAGAAAGATGGTAAAGTAAGGCATTGTCTTGTGTCGGGGATGCTGCCCGGGTCCCCAACAGTACCAGGAAGCGAAGTTTCCTTCTACCTCCGGCCGAAGGGGAATGGATGAAAATTCAGGAATCCGGCAAGGTTTTAAAATGCTTTACTTATCACAGGTTTAGGCATACAAATCAGCAATAGGAAAAAGCTTGTGTTTAAGATTCCCTGCTAGAACCCCAGCCATGTGTGGGCCAAGATGGCGGCCACCACGTGTTAAGGCCCTGTAGAGAGGAGACAAAGAAAAGACTCCCAAGAAGAGTGCAAGCCCCAAAAGAGAGCCCAAAAAGAGAGAGCCAGAGAGGAAGCAGCCTAATTTTATACCCCTGCAACTCAGACCTCCCACTATTATGGGAAGCAGGGAGGGTCAAATGCCCTCAGGTAATTTCTCCCAGCACTTCACATAGGCCCTTTTAGATGCTAATGTCTTGAGCCAAGATCGCCTGGAAATGCCTTTATAGGGTAGAGAAGGGGTTTCTGAGATGGTATGCCTCTGTACCAAAGACTATAATAATGCCAGTTAAATATTTCTCCAAGCCTTCACAAGAGTCTCGTCTACTTCATGGTAGTTTTGTATTTTAGTTGCCTTTGAGTTATCAGGGAGTCATGCTTGCTTGCTTGGAGGCAAACAGCATTTCTCTCTGGTCTAATTACTTAGAGATCCAACGTGGCCAGGCAAATACGCTGGTAAGATCTAGCTAGTCCCACAATGATTGTGGTAGCATGAGAGAATATTTATATCAGCCAGTACAGAATACATGGTCAGATAAACTGCCACATTTAAATTACCCCCCTATCTACGAAGTGACCTGCAGAAGGCAATCCAGGGCAGATGCAGAGGCTCTTAGGTGTCCTGCAACAGACTTGCACATAGCCAACCCCATGGATCCTCCAAATCATCTATCCAAGCACTCTGTGCACCCTTGGGTATACTCCCCCTAATAATAATAATAACAACAACATAATAATAATAACAGTAAAATGTTGACACTACCATGTATGTTCCCTCTCTTTACCCTAGGTTCCCAGAGAGGCAAGTCCAACCACCCCAATGACACAGAGCAAAACAATCTTTGAGATATTAAGAAAGCTGCCTCAGAATCCAAATCAAGGGAAAAGCAAGGCAAAAAGAAAAACCACTGGTGGTCAAAATGCAGAGCCAAATACTTAGATTTACTGACTCTTCTGAAATAATCATAGGTGGCATACAAAGAGTAAATTGCTGTGACCTGAAGTGACACTACCAATCTGTGTGCGGCCAGCTGGTCCAGCCAGTACTGACTCATCCCTAACCAGGTTCATTTTTCAACCAAACTCCAACTTCCCACCACCAGCTCCTGTATCAACTAGCCCTGATTCCTGCTCCTCCATGTCCTGCTGCTGGCTGGCCAGGCTGTAGGCACATCTCCCAGACTCTTCTCTCTTGATGGAAAAGGGTTGTAAGAAGCTTTCCTGGGAAGAGAATGGAATTCTCTTTAAGCAACTGATCAGAATTTGGATTCCACATGCTATTGAAACCCAAAAGCCTTGCTGAGCACCCTCAGTGAGATAGTGTGCAGAGGTGGTTTCTATCCCAAGACACTGAGCTGTTTGACCAGGTGGAGGGACCATTTAACTCAGGTGCCAGGAACTAAGGCACTCGTTCTGTGACCCAGGCCTAGATGCCAGAATAGAAGTGGCTTACACCACCCTGGGTGACCCTAGGGGCCTACTGGACTTCTTCAGAGTCCTTGAAGCCAAGAGACTTACCATCAGCAGCAAAATGGCACAAAACAAGAAACAGATTGACCTGAGCTTTAGGATTTACAGATTTCTGGTCCGGGCCCCCAAAGTTCTACTCACATGTAGGTTGCAAAAGGAGAGCAGCTTAGTTACCATAAAGCAGTGGAGTCCTAGATAACAAACACGTCACCATCTTAAAACAAACACAGAGACTGGAGTACGCAAAGTGCAATCCAGGCAAGGCGTCCCTAGGCAATCCTCGGGTGTGGGAATTTTGTTGAGATTTCCTAAATTGCAAAAGAATTATAGAATGGCTTCTGCTCCCAGGATCAGAGCCAGCTTCCGTGTTACAGAGGAGAAAGTGAGAGCAGGGAGGGAAAAATGACTGATCCAGGCTCACATAGGAAGATTGGTGTTGTCTTAACATGCTTGGGCTTCCAGTACACTTGCTCTTGGTCTTTGGTCGGAGATGTGGCATCAGTGTTGCTCACTATGTCTGACAACAATCTTGATAGTCATGAGCACCATATTCTATTGATTTTCTGGTGCTGGGGACAGAGTTGGGCTTCTCCACATATCTCCTATGTGGAGCAGCTCAAGGAGCATGGTTGGCCAGAGAGTGCAGCTCAGCCAGTGAGGATCATCAGGTTCCCAGAAAGCTTTGGAGAGAGCTGTTAGACTCCCTTATTGTTGCCTATCGACATCAACCCTTAGACTGTGTTCAAAGCATCAGCAGCAGCTCCTGGAAATTTATTTTCTTTTGAATGACAAATCTTGAGTTCAGGGGGGATGGCTCAAAGGGTTGGAGCACATGGTTTATATATGGGAGCCCTGAGTTCAATCCCCAGCACTGCGTGGTACCCTGAGCAACACGGGGCATAGCTCCTAAATCAGAAATGATGCCCCACCCCAAAAAAGAAAATGGCCTTTCACTCGTGACTATTCAGTCAGGACACATGTAGTGGAGCCAGCAAATTGTTTATATCAAACCCCAGGAGTGATCCCGATGCCAGTCTCCCTCTGGCTTAGAGGGGGTTTTATGGATCAAGCAACAGCAGGAAGGTAAGGGTGGGGCCCTGGTGAGAGAAGTAGGAGAACTGGCTGACACGGGATGCTCTCCACAGAATGAAGAGAGGTACCATGGGGGCTGCCCAAGGACGAGAGTACAAAATGTGGAACCCCCACTCAGGTCTAAGCAGCTCCATGATTTGACCTGATACACAGCTTTGACCTGACAAACAGGCCAAGAAACACACTTGTTTCCCCTTTGTAGACCATAAACTCCTAGAAGAGGTGTGTACAGCGCATGCATGTGTATCTGTATTTGTGTTTGTGTCTGTGTGTGCATCTGTGTGTGTGCCTGTGTGCAGGGGTGCCCACCCAGGGGCGCCAGATGTCAGGGAACACCGCCGGGGTCCCAGACAGTACTGGGAAGCGAGTTCCCTTCTACCTCCGAAGCCGGCGGGGAATGGATGAAGACTCAGGAATCCGATGCAGTTTTAAAAGGCTTTACTTATCACAGGTTTAGGCATACAAATTAGCAATAGGAAAAACCCTGTGCTTAGGATTCCCTGCTAGAACCCCAGCCACGTGTAGGCCAAGATGGCGGTCACCAAGTGTTAAGGCCCTGTAAAAAGGAGACAAAGACAAGACTCCCAAGAAGAGTGCAAGCCCCAAAAAGAGAGCCCAAAAAGAGAGCGAGAGAGAGAGAGAGAGAGAAGAGAGAGAGAGAGAGAGAGGAATCAGGCTGGCTTTATACCCCTGCAACTCAGATCTCCCACTATTATGAGAAGCAGGAAGGGTCAAATGCCCTTAGGTAATTTCTCCCAGCACCTCACCTAGGCCCTATTATATGCTAATGTTTTGAGCCAAGATCTGCCTGGAAATGCCTTTATAGGGTAGAGAAGGGGGTTCCTGAGATGGCATGTCTTAATACTAATGCCAGTTAAATGTTTCTCCAAGCCTTCACAAGAGTCTCGTCTACTTCATGGTAGTTTTGTATTTCAGTTGCCTTTGAGTTATTAGGGAGCCATGCTTGCTTGCTTGGAGGCAAAACAGCATTTCTCTCTGGGCTAATTACTTAGAGATCCAACGTGGCCAGGCAAATATGCTGGTAAGATCTAGCTAGTCCCACGATGATTGTGGTAGCATGAGAGAATATTTATACCAACCAGTATAGAATACATGGTCAGATAAACTGCCACATTTAGACTACCCCACTATCTATGAAGTGACCTGCAGGAGGCAATCCAGGGCAGATGCAGAGGTTCTTAGAGGAGTCCTGCAACAACTGTGTGTGTGTATGTATCTCTGTGTATGTGTCAGTGTGTATCTGTGTGTCTATGTGTATATCTGTGTGTGTATATTCTGTGTGTGTCTGTGTGTATGTCTGCATCTGTCTGTGTGTGTGTGTGTGTGGAGTGTTTTCCTCTCCAGTAATTCGAGAGTCTAGAGCAAGGGCTATACACCACACCTGGCCCCGGGTTGCTTTTGGAAATAGTCTTATTGGCATACAGCAGTGCCTGCTCACTGACATGTCATCAGCTATAGCAGCTTAGCTGAATCTTCATCACTATCTATATGACACCCTTAAAAATGGAAATATTTGGGGCGGAGCGATAGCCCAGCGGGTAGGGCGTTTGCCTTGCACGAGGCCGGCCTGGGCTGGCTCGGGTTTGATCCCCGGCATCCCATATGGTCCCCGAGCACCGCCAGGAGTAATTCCTGAGTGCAGAGCCATGAGTAACCCCTGAGCTTTGCCGGGTGTGACCCAAAAAAAAAAAAAAAAGGAAATATTTGTTCTCTGACCTCTTATACAAAGATTTGACAATCCTTAATGTAGTTCTTAATCAGAAGTACCCAAACTTATATGGCCCATACTCTCTTTTGAGGAAAAACAATTATTCAGTGATCCCTGGAAATCTCCAGAAAGTGCCCCCCCAAACTGTACCAAGTTTACTACTGCACCTCCTGCCCCAATCTTTCCAGAGCTCCCCAGCCGGTCAGTAGCACCCACTTTGATAGCTATCATTGTCTGTGTCATTGCAGATGTTCAATAAATATTACTGCATATGCATCAACCATTTTCTTGTTGGTGTCACATAGGCCCAAAGAGCTGAGACATGCACACCAGAAGTGACACCCAGTACAGCACCAGGTGTTGTCCCCTCCAAAAAATAAACAAACCCAAAAAAGGAATTACTGTAGTTCCCATATTTTTTTGTTAACAATTATTTTTAAAAAAAGAAAAACAATGCTTTAAATAATATAAGAGCAATAGTCCAGCAGGTAGGGCATTTGACTTGCACACAGCCTACCCAGCTTCAATCCCCTGCACCAAAGCCAGCCAGGAGTAATCCTTGAGTACAGACCCAAGAGTAACCCCTGAGCATGGCTGGTGTGGCCCAAATAAAACAAAACTGTGTTAATTTTTTTTAATTTAAAAAGTTGAGAGGTAGAGAAAGGCATGGGGCATGGAATCTGGAGCAGGTCAGGTCCAGACTGGAATCCAGGGATACCACGTGGTGTGACCTCAGGGAATTACTTGACCTCTCTAGAGAGAGGTCATCTGACTTCAGTGCCTCGTGGTGCAAGAACAGTAACATAGGCCACTCAGGAGGGATAAGGCCACTCCCACCCTGCACCCAAGACCCAGGCCTGGTTCATGGCACTACTGAACACATGCCACCAAGTCATAAGAACCTTTGAGGAGTCTAAGGAAAGGGATTTAGCCATGGGCCATTCCCTTCAGTCTCTAAGGAATGGAGTTGGCAGTGGAGAGGCTGAGTAACTGGTTCCTCCACCCAGGAGGAGGGAAAGGGGCAAGCTCCAAGCTAACAGTCAGGCAGATCCACATTTCAACATGCAGAAGCTCCTCCACGGCCAAGTGACATTTGATGCTGTTTAAGATAGTGACCAGGCAGAATTTCATGGCACCACACTTTCAGCTCTTGGTGCACTCACAGAAAAGAACAATCATCTGCATTCTCACCAACTTCTGTCCACCAACTACACACAACTACTTGTACTTAGGGCTAAGCAACCTGAGACCAGGGGTACCCAGAGGGGGCTCCCTGCTCTTAAAAATGCGTCCAGGGCCCCCCACATGGTATACCTGCTCTAGGTTGAGACTGGTGGTGTTTCTTACATATTATTCTTTGCTCTAGCAAGAATCCAATACAGTCCAGGTGTTCTGCCAGAGGATTCCAAGCCCTCCAATTCCCCAGGTTAAACCAGAAAGAAAATAAACATGAGCAGGTGCAAACCCACAATAGCAGGCAACTGAATCGGGGACATGCAATTTAGGACTGAAAAATGTCCCTGTCAGTTTCTTCCCCATGATGAAAGTTTGCAAGTTAACCCCCAGGTCTGCTCCCTAAGTATCAATCTACTAGGATTCTTGTATTCGATTGGGAGAAGCGTGAATTCCTTGGTACTCTTTCACTTTCCTAAATTCCTTGGTACTCTGCCTGTTCACTTGTGAGGATGGCACCTGAAGACAGAGCCCTGCCCCTTACCCTCCCAACCCCTCCCCCATTGCTCACATGCATGAAACCCCAAGGCTTAACCTGTAAATCACTGATCTCATTAAAAATTGTGTACCTCTAGGGCAGGAGCTATAGTCCAGCGAGTAGGGGCGTTTGCCTTGCACGCGGCTGGCCTGTGCGGCCCAGGTTCAATCCCGGCATCCCATATGGTCCCCGAAGCACTGCCAGGAGTAATTCCTGAGTGCAGAGCCAGAAGTAACCCCTGAACATTGCTGGGTGTGATCCCAAAAAAAGCAAAAAAAAAAAAAAAATTGGGGCGGGGCGATAGTCCAGCGGGTAGGGCGTTTGCCTTGCATGCGGCCGGCCTGTGCCAGCCCAGGTTCAACCCCCGGCATCCCATATGGTCCCCAAAGCACTGCCAGGAGTAATTCCTGAGTGCAGAGCCAGAAGTAACCCCTGAACATTGCTGGGTGTGATCCCAAAAATGCAAAAAAAAAAAATTGGGGCCGGAGCGATAGTCCAGCTGGTAGGGCGTTTGCCTTGCATGCGGCCGGCCTGTGCCGGCCCGGGTTTGATCCCTCGGCGTCCCATATGGTCCCCCGAGCACCGCCAGGAGTAATTCCTGAGTACAGAGCCAGGAGTAACCCCTGAGCATTGCCGGGTGTGACCCAAAAAGCAAAAAAAAAAAAAAAAAATTGCGTGTCTCTACCAGATAGAACTTGACTAGTACAGTGTGGCCAATCCCAGTTCGATTCCCCACATCCCATATGGTCTGTGGGCACCATGTGGAGTAATTCCAGAGTATAGAGCCAGGAGTAACCCCTGAGTATCACCAGGTGTGACCAAAAAGTCAAAGAACACCCCACAAAAAAAAAATTTGACTATGGCTATTTCCAAGGTATATATTCATGTTTGTTCTGAAAAAGTGATGGTTTTTCTAAAAACACGGAGGGGCAGGGGTATCAGATATGGTTCCAGTTGTAGAGCAAGAGCCAGAAAGATAGTATTGAGGTTAAATCATTTATCTTGCATGCAGCTGACCCAGTTTGATCCCTGGAACTGCATATGGTCCTCTGAGCATCACCAGGAGTGATCCTTGAGCACAGAGCCAGGAGCAAGTTCTGAGAACTGCCTGGTATGGTGTCCCCCAAAAATAAACAAACAAACAAACAAAACAGAACATGAGCTAGTTCAATGGTTTGAACTCATGCATTGTATGTGGGAGGCCTGGAGGTCCTCCCCAACACTGCATGGCTTCCTGGCACAGAGTCAAGAGTAGCCCCCAGAACCACCCAGGGTGACCCCCAAAATGACATCAATAAAATTCAAGAAAGTAGCACAGGGCTCTCTCACATTGAGCATGGAGTGTTTCTCTGCTGTCAGGGACCCCACACGGAAACTTGGGGTGCTGCTCTGCCTCACTAGAGACAGGTGTTCCTCAACCAGATCTGTCCAAACACTTTCCCCATTCTTCACGGTCTCCATACTACCCACCTGTTCTCACTTGGAGTCCTCAGTAAAGCCCAATGCTGGAGCCACAGGTCAGGAGCCGAAAGCCTGAATCAGAACAAGGGAAGCCTCTCCAACAAAGGGACTGAAGAGACTGGCAGTTCACACACCACAAAATAAGCTCAGACCCCTTTCTAAAACCATGCACAAAAATCAATTCAGAATGGAGTAAAGATACTCTGATATCCCGGTATCAGACCTGAATACATAAATTATGTTGAAGAAGATATCAGTAAAATATATCATGAGAGGTATCTTCAGGAGTTCATGCCATAGTCAAACAGCAAAAGCAAATATAAACTACTGGAACTACATCAAACAAAAAAGCTTCTGCAAGGTTGAGAGAGATAGTACAGCAGGTAGGGCATTTGCTTTACATGCAGCCAACCTGGCTTTGATCCCCGGCATTCTATAGGGTAACCAGAGCATGGTCAGGAGTAATTCCTGAATGCAGAGCCAGGAGCAACCCCTTAGCATTGTCTGATGTGACCCAAAAAGCAAAAAGCAGAAAGCTTCTGCATTACAGAGAAACCATGACCAGAATAAAAAAAGGCACCCCACATGGGGAGGAAATAGTTTCCCACCACTCACCTGACCAAAAGGTTTATATCCAAGATATATAAAGCACTAGTAGAACCTTAACAAGAGGGAAAATGAGCAACCCCATCCCAAAAATGACAGGGTGAGGGAGGATAGATGAACAGAAACTTCCCCAAAGAAAACATAGGGATGACCAAAAGGTATATGGAAAAGTGCTCTTTGTCACGTATCATCAGGGAAATGCAAATCAAATAAACAATTAGACTAGCACACAATACTAAGTATTAAATGACCATGTTGCATGGGTGTTGGGAGAAAGAGATCCTCATTCACTGCTCGTGAGAATGTCAGCTGTTCCAATCTTTTCAGAAAACAATATGGACACTTCCCAAAAAACCTAGGAACTGAGCTTCCATATGACCCAGCAATTCCACTTCTTGGCATTTATCCCAAGGGTCCAAAAACGCTATTCGGAAAACCCATCTACATTTATTCGAAAATGTTCCCTGTCGCACTATCCCAATAGCCCAAATCTGCAAGCAACCCTAGTTTTCAAGAACAGATGATGGAGAAACTAAGGTACATATTCATGATGAAATTCTACTCCACTAAAAGAAAAAATGAAATCATGCAATTTGCTGCTATGTGGATGGATCTGGAGAGTGTTACTCTGAGTGGAATCAGTCGGAGGAAGAAGGACAGATACAAAATCATCTTTCTCAGATGTGGGGTATAAGGAAACATGGGAAAGGATTAATAAAATCACAAAGACAATGGAAACTGAGACCAGGTCTTTAGTAGTGAGGTTATCATGGAGGAGTATTAGGGAGAGAGAGTTTGCCAGGAGGGGTGAGAGGACACTGAGACAATGATGGAGGGAAGTGGACACTGTGGACTTGCGGTACCGGAATGATTTAGTCAAAAAACTCTGCAATTATCGGCGCGGTGGCTCTGCCGCTGCGGTTTAATCTTTGACTCAGTGTATTTTAGCACCATGTCCTTTCAGGATCTTTCTCACTTGTACATTTCAACGATCATTCTATTTGCATCAAACTGGAGAGGTTATGGGGAATGAGGAATCATGATGTCACACTAGAACTCACTTTTAAATAATCAGATAGATACATCATACACTATTAGTATCCATAGGACAAGCCATAAAGTGTAATAGAAGAGAGATTGGGAAATACAGGGACATAGACAAAGAGATAGATAAGTAAAATGTGCCTGCAATGGGGGCAGGCAGGGTTTGGGTGGGTGTATTTGGGAATTGGGTGGTGGGAATTTGCACTGGTGGAGGGATGGATTCTGGAAACACTGTATTGTAGAGACCCAGTTATGAACATCCTTGTAATTCTATATATCACATGGTATAATAAGGATTAGGAAGATGAAGGAGAGATGGAGAGAGACAGAGAGAAAGGGAGCGAAGGAAGAAATACCTGTTCTGGAGCTAGGTGAGGGGGAATGTGGGGACATTGGTGGTGGGAATGGGGCACTGGTGAAGGGATGGGTGCTGGAACAATATATGACTGAGACCCAATTATGAACATCTTTGTAATGTTGTTCTCTTGGTAAAATTAAAAATTAAAAAAAAGAAACCTTGCAATTATCAATATTGTAAACCATGTTGCTGAACATAATTTTTTTTTAAAAAGGGACTGAAAGACATTCCCCACAAGCAATTCTAAACTACCTTTAGTATTATTGAAAAAAGCAAAAAAGAGAATGAGAGGAAGCAAAAACAGGAGAAATCTCATAGAACAGAAAATTTCAAAGAAAAGTCAAGGAATCAGGAGTTAACACTTGAAAAATATTGCAAATCTCCACAAATAACAGGACCAATCAAGCTCTTTCCTTTTTGTGGGCACTCCTAAAGGGATTCTCCCAAGAGCGGTATTTCCCGCTCTTGGGAGAATATCCTGTACTATATCTATGCTTTGATTCTCCCACGAACGTATTTCCTAGACGTGACTCACGGGCTTGATCCCCAGAACTTCCCAGAGTACCAAACAAGGACCAATTCCTGGGCCCTGCTGGATGTGATCCTCAAACCAAAAATTAAAAATGAGGGCCCTGAGAGACAGTACAGTGAGTAAGGAACTTGACTTGCAAAGAGCTGATTCCAGCTCCATCCCCAGCACCCCAGATGGTCTCCCAAGCCCTTCTAAAGATTGACCCCTGACTACAGAGCCAGGAGTAAGTCCTGAGCACTGCCCCGTGTGACCCAAAAACAAACAAACCAAAAAGAAAAAAAATATGCCTGAACATGGGTTAAGGAGACCATCACTGCATGAGAGCCCCTGCTGCAGGTCTGAGTCCTGAGCAAGCACCAGCAAGCTCAATCTTATCTTTCATTCTTGTTAGTTCAAGAAACTAAGAAATTGTTTTTTAGTTTCTTGCACTAGTAAGGGAGGTAAGGCACCTTCACTGTAAACTGAGAGAATTTATTAAATTAAGGATTTATTGGTCTAGTTTTTTTTTTTTTCCTCTGACACAGAACGCAGTGCTCAGGGTATCTGCTCCTGAACATAACTGGCCAACGGACCAGAAACTCAGTGCCAAGGCTGAGGATGAAGTGTTGCTCAGCCTCTGTGTGCGAGGGATCACCAGGGCCTTCCAGTGGTACTCAGGGACATGCAGAGACACACTTGACAGAGCTGGGGAGACCATGTGATACCAGGGGTCGAGCAAGGGCAGGGTGCATATGAAGTAACCCTGACCCTAGCTCCCTGGCTCCTAACCTCTGTCCTCTCTCCCAGCCTCCAAATCAAAGATCTTTAATTTGAGGGATTTGGGTAGAATAAAAATGACCTTCATTGTTATTTGTTTTGTTTTTGTTTGGGTGCACAGGGCTTACTCCTAGCTCTGTACTCAGAGATCACTCCTGGAAGTGCTCAGGGTAGAATATGGGGTGCCAGAGATCAAATCCTGGTTGGCAGCATCCAAGGCAAGTGCCCTACCTGCTGTACTATATCTATAGTCTCCCAAACAGTCTATTTGAATGAGGGAAAGATTACATCCTTATTTTCCATACCTCAAATGGAATTTTGGCATTGTCTCTTTAGGGTATAAACCACAGTAATATCTGCAACTTGTGTGACATTGTCATAATAAGCATCAGATATTGATAGAATTCATTTAAGTTGTGGATCTTGAAATATTTTTTCTGCACACCATTACTTCAAAGTAATAGCAACTATAATTATTGCCCATCACTAGACACTTTTAATTTGCTAATAAACAAGCAATATATTAATGTCAAATTTACTTTATTAAAATTTGGATTACTATACATCAATAAAACTGGTTTTCTTCATAAGCCTCTACGTTTTATTGTGTGTATAAACCAAGAAGCAATTTATGACCTTAATCAATTTACAAATGGTAGAAAGCACAAACTGTTAAGAAGCAACGCAGTAATTTTTCTCAGCAGTTGAAGATGAAGTGATAAAACAGACGCAGATGCCTGGAAGACAAAGAGACAAACAAACAGATCAGTCTGATGTAATGGTAGATATGTAACATGTCTGGGTAAGGACAAATAAGGGAAAGACTAATTCTTTCTGGAGCATTCACAGAAAGTAACACAGGAGCTGACTCTTGAAAAATGAATTAGTCCTTGTACACAAAGGGATTTACATGATAATCCCTAAATATCTGTAGGGCAAGCCACACAATGTGTAAGAGAAAGAGAGAGAGAGACAGAGAGAGACAGAGAGATAGAGACAGAGACAGACAGAGAGAAAAAGAGAGAGAAAGAGAGAGAGAAGAGAGAGAGAAATAAGAGGAGGAATAGTGCCTGCTATAGAGGCAGGCTGGAAGAGGAGGGAGGGAATTTGGGGCTATTGGATATAGGGCACTGGTGGAGGGAAGGGTGCTGGAAAAATGTATGACTGAAACCCAATCATGAACATCTTTTTAATTGTATATCGCATTGTAGTATAACAAAAAGAAATTAAAAAAAAAGGATTAGTCTGGAGAGCCCTTTGCCCACCCAGGCCCATCCTGCAACCAGCCTTGAGCATCTCATTCTCTGCTGACACTCAAGCCCCCAAGGGGACCTCCAGAAGTTGTCAGGGGTCTGGAGTAGAGAAGAGCAGAAGAGGATTTGGCATAAAAGAGATGAGTGACTTGGCAAAGGAGAGGTCTCTTGTTTATGGGGTCAATGGAAGACAAGGAAGGAGAAAGGAAAAGGCAACAAGGCTGTGGGCTGGGGTGACACCAAAAAAAGGAAAAGAAAAAAAAAAAAGAAAACAGAATTAAATAAAAACAAAAAAAGACCCTGGAAGGCCGGAGAGATAGTCTAGTGGGTAGAGTACTTGCCTTATATGTGGTCAAGGCAAGTTCTTGGGTTCTCCCTTCCCCGCCCCCGCCCCCAGCACCACACATGATGTTCTGAGTCCTGCAAGGAATGATCTCTGAGCACAGTTGGGGATGACTCAGAAACCAAAAAGGGGGAGGGGAAGACCCTGGTATTGGGACTCAAACCTGGATTGAGTATTGAAATAAATTTATTGCACACAACTGATATATTGTGTGGGTCAGACAAGAAATTTACTCTTTGAGCCTCTGTTGCACCACATATAAATATGAATTCACATCTGCATTTCAGGACCGTGGGGGGTCAAGCAATAAGGTAGATAGGAAATTTCTTGGTTTAGAAGAGGCAAGATGCCTGTCACCTGCTTTTCCTTTCAGGTTGCCCAAAGCTAACCTTGCTACTCTCTTTCCCCAGGCAAGAATCTGACCTTGCATAATAGTGACTTCTTACATATGAGCTTGATCATATTCAGCTTGTGCTGAAGCCTCACAACAACCTATAAAAAATTAGAAATCTGGGGCCAGAGCAATATAGTACTGTAGGTAGGGCCATTGCCTTACACATGGCCAACATGGGAGTGGGGGGGTGTTGATTCCCCCAGCACGCCCTGTGGTTCCCTGAGCCCCACAGGAGTGATTCCTTAGCACAAAGCCAAGAGTAAGCCCTGAGCACCATTGGGTAGGTCCAAAAACAATCAATCAATCAATAAATAGGGAGATCTATTTTGCAAATGAAGAAGTGGAGTAGTGGTACAAATTGCCTAAGGACATAGTAGTGGCATAAATTGCCTAAGGACATCCAACAGAGAAGTGTGGAACTAGAATCTCAGTGGAGATAAGATCCTGCTTCAGATCAATACTCTGCATTGTACTGCTCCCGCCAGCCAGGTTAATTGGAGATCCTTCTGTTGGGTAAATCTTTAAACCCCAGATATCAACATCTGACCAAAGCTCAGGACCTCCCTGCCTTCATAAACAATGCCTATGAACATCAAAATAAAGAAAACAAAGTAGTAGGTTGGGCAAGTAAGAATCTTGAAAGGAGGATAATCTAAATAAACACTGAAAATAAAAGACAACCTTTTGGACATTGGGGACTATCACCATTGTTCCCAGACAGCCTAAGAAGATAACTATAATAGGCCATAAGATCTTTTGGTTTTGCCTTAGTGTTTTATGTCTAAAGCTTCCTGGGATCATAATTCACCCTCACTCTCCACACACCCTGACATTAAGCTGCGGAGAACCTCATCATAAAGAACCGTGTCTTTATAGTGCTCCCATTCAGTAAACATTCCCACAGGGCTACTGGTGGTTTATTGCCCAGAGTCAGGGTCATTTTTAGTCTCAAAATAGGAACTGAAGGCATCAGATAGAGGTCCTCCATGTGGTCAACCTGGGTTCAATCCCTGGCTTCATCCCACAGTGTCGCCTGAGCCCTACTGGGAGTGGTCCTGAAACTGGAGGAAACCAGGAGTAGTTTCAGGTATGATCCAGTCTCCCAAAGTGCCCCTATTCAAAAATTTAAAAAGGAACTTGCCTCAAATCATAAATTAGTAAAACAGAGAATTAGCGTGGACCCATTTCACAGTGTCTCTGTCCCCAGACCAAATGGAGAGATCAAGGCACTTCGGAAGCTAATGTGTAGATGCTTCAACTGTCTGGCTTTCAGCAACAAGGCAAGAGAACCAACTGGAAGGGGATCAGATGGTAGCATCCATAAGGAAAGGAAAAACGTCAGCGTGTGGGGAAATAATAGCTTCTCAGAGATTCTATTCATGTAGCATAAAAATGCCCACCTATGACAGGTGGAGCTCAGGAGGGTTTAATCTATTCATGGGGCTTTAGTCTATTACTTTTGCAGTCTAGATCTTGAAGTTCTGAATATTTCATCACTGCAGAAAGATTCAGCCCTCACCACTGGGTCATCCTACCCTCCTGATTCCTTCCCTCACCCCCACTGAACCCACCAATTATGAACCCACCGACTTATGGATCTGTCCTACTGGACATGTCCTATCAGTGCCACCAATATGGGGACTTTTGTGTCTGTTTTCTTTCCCTTATAATGTTTTCAAATTTCATTCATCTGGTAGTTTATACAGCACTTCCTTCTTTATATAGTCAAATAAAATTTCATTGTATGACTGTAACACACTTAATTTATCTTTGTTTCAATCGATGGACAATTTACCTGATTCCACCCTTTGGCTATTATAAACAATGCTGCCATAAACATTCATATATGTGTTTTATATTGAACATACATTTTTATTTCCCTTGGATATAGAGTGAGAAATAAAAAATTAGGGGATTACATTTAGCTTTTTAAGGAATTGCCAGAATTGTTCTGCTCTTTATTCCTTTACATTTTGTTTGATTCTTCTACTCATGCTATATCCAAAATAACAGTACCATCTTATACTCTCCATAATCTCCCAATGCTTGTTATTATGTTTATTATTATTGTTCTTACAGGACCATACATGACAATAAGCCACGGCTTACTCCCCAGTTCTGCACTAGGGATCACTCCTGATGGTGAGCAGGGGACCATATAGAATGCCAGGGATCAAACCCAGGTCGGAAATATGCAAGTCAAGTGCCCTAATGGCTATACTATCTCTCTATCCCTGCTTATTACCATTATTGCCATAGCTACTCTAACATGTATGAAGTGGTATAGATTTGACTTTACTTCTAGCAAATTAACAGAATCCCAGGAACTGATACAGGGAACTGCAGTTTTTAGGCAGCTGTTCAGAATCAGAGGTAACAACCTGTACCAGGAATTGCCATGGGAAAAGCAGGGACAGTGGAGGAATGTCCCAGTGTGAAGTACCAGAGCCTTTGACCTGTGAAACATATGACACCTACAAGCAGACCACATCATGCAGGACTGAAATGGTGCAAATCTGTGTCTGGTCAGTTCTAACTGACCTCATAGGCCAACCAATGTTGGGGCATCTCAGGAGAGCCCGATGTCCCCTGCAGAACCATAAGGCTGACATTCCAGGTTGTGTCTGCAGAACCACAAGGCTGCCTTGTGTCCTCTTTACAGTGCATTTGTAGCCACTGTCACTCCATCTCAGCACAACAGCGGTCTCAGCAATCCCCAGATCCACTCATATTCTCACTCTAGCAATGAAGACTCCCTTGGCAGCTTGCACGGCCCATCTGCAAACAACCTGGACAAGCACCAATTCACTGGCCTGCCTGTGCTGGCAGGTTTCATTCCACAACTACCAGGGCCTTCCTTTTTAATCTTTCTTCTCTGGATTTTGGGACAGGTGTGGTAGTGCTCAGGGGCTACTCCTGACAGTGCTCAGGTTTATGGTGAAACCAGGCCTCTCACAGGCAAAACAAGTGCTCTTTTGAAGTTTCTTCCGGGGCCCATGCCCTACTTTGGGTTTCTGCTTTTACCTGTCCCCTACTCAGTTCTGCAAAGTCATTCCACACTACCCCAGCTGCCATTCCTAAATTTACATATCTAAACCCAAAACACAATTTAGATAAATTCTCAGCCCTCTCCAGTTTATAGGACCCGCCCTCCTCCAGAAGACAATTGAGGTTACTAAAAGAAAGCGGGTGGAGGAGGGAGCATTGTGCTGTTGCTGTGCTGGAGCCCTAAGGATCCAGATTAGCATCTTCCTGCACAGCAAGGCTTGGTGCATCCCTTTGATCTCTGAGCTCCTGTTTCTTATTCTGGGAGCGACTGGCTGAATCCCATCTAATGCCCAGCTTCAGTCTGGACTGCAGAAGAGTGAAATGCAAGTAAGGAAGGTCTAACAAAGCCCAAAGCCCACAGCATAACCTGGGGTTCCATGGGAGTGGGCGTAGGGAGGAAGGAGGTGGTTGTGGGAGGAGAGGATGGGGTCAAAAGGGCAGAATCCCAGTGGCTGGCAGGGGAGGTGAGAGGCCACCTCTTCCTGCAGGTCACATGCAGGCTGACCATGAGTCAGCCTACTGATTGTCACTAGGTTTCATCCAGGCTCAGGTGGACCCTAGTCCATGGAGTAAGTGCAGCACTCGAAGGAGCCAACAGTCTTGTGGATGAAATTCAGGAAGAGCAACACACACACACACACACACACACACACACACACACACACACACACACACACACACACACACACACAGAGTTTTCTTTTTAAAGTGTTTTTGCTGGATGTCATTTTCTTTCTGGGCTATCTATAGCTTCTTAGGCAGTGAGGAGCAGGACACGGGGGCAGGGGGCAGCACTCCAGCCACGGCGCCAGTCAGCCAAGTGGCGGTTTCTGTGGGAACACCTATGGATGTCTACTGTACTGGGCAAGAGCAGAACAAAGTGGCTTTTATCTCTAGCTTTCCAAAAGCCTTTGTGTGCCTGAGAAGCCGGTTATTATTGCATTATTAAAGCCCCAGTGAGCCAGGGCCAAGGCCTGGATACACGAGAGCGCCTTCCCGGGCAGCTTCAGCTAGCTCAGAATTCTCATCCTGTGACCTAACCCACTCTGACTTTGCCTGCAAGGTCTTTGCAGCGGACAGAAGGGGGCGAGGCCAGGCCTTAGAGAAAGCGCCCTGGGCTGCTCACCAAACTGGTCTATCCAGTTCCCAGCATATTCCACGTTGCCGCTATTGTGTTTCCAAAAGCACTAGCAGTGGAAAGTGGCAGAAAATGGTTGTGTAAGGACACCTCTGCAGTCAGCTTCCCCTGGGGTTTTCAGCCAGCACAATGCTTAGAGGAGGTTGGACAGACCAAGAGTTCAAGGTTGTGTCTGTCACTGGAGTCTGGGAAGACAGGGGACAGGCAGAGACAGCTTGCAACATGGCTCACTGAGCACAGGTTTGCTCCAGATTGTCACAGGTTACAAGTTACAACATCTGAGAAGCTTGTCATCTGTCCCCAACCTTACTTGCACAGAGGGAGACACCCAAAGAGTTGAGATGGCTTGTCCAAGGTCACAGCAGCCGAAGGGTACCATGATGACGTTGACCCTTCTCTGGCAATGCCTGGTCTGAAGAATTCTCCAGGTCTGAAGGCAAATGCCCTTTAAAAGCAGTGTCAGGGGTTGGACAGATAGTATAGTGAGTAAAGCAATTGCTTTACCAACCCAGGTTCGAATCCCCAGCACCCCATATGAACTCCTGAGCTAGCCAGGAGTAAGCCTGAGTGCAGAGCCAAGAGTAGCACCTGAGCACTGCTAGGTGTGGCCCAAACTCCCTCCACTGAGTAAATAAATAAAATATTTTTTAAAGTAAATAAAAAAATAAATAAAAGGCAGTGCCAGCTGAGTACAAGGGCTTGGCAAGAGACACCCCAGGTGCATTCTTCAAGCAGGTGAAACGGGTCTTGAGGTGGCATACAGCGCGGCCGGCCGGATAGCAGGAGCTTGTACCTGTGCATGAACTTTAAAATGCAAAGCTCAATGTCTCATCAACAAGCTCCAGTACTTAATCATTCAAATTTTCTTTTATATATGCATATAGACATTATTATTATATATACATTATTGCCCAAAGTCACACACAATCTTCACATATTTGTTTGTTTAGGGGGCCACACCAGGCTGCACTCAGGGTTTACTTCTGTGTCTGTGCTTAGAGGTCACTCCTAGAGAGCTGCTACTTGCTCTCCCTGTGCCCAGCCGCTCACAAGGAGCCCAGGAGAGATGGCGGGTTCTAGCCCTGGCCCGCCACCCCAGCAGAGTCTTGCAACAAGCCAGACGATACCCCACTCCATGAGGGCCTCCATTATCCACATTCGGACTTCTCTCTTCAGAACTCCACCCAGCAGACCAGCCTATCACAGTCCGGCTCATTGAAATCCACTCTGCTGCAGTCTTTTTAATCCGGCCCAGGTATGCTGATCCAGAGATAGACATGGGGGCAGAGCTGCTACTTGCTCTCCCTGTGCCCAGCCGCTCACAAGGAGCCCAGGAGAGATGGCGGGTTCTAGCCCTGGCCCGCCACCCCAGCAGAGTCCTGCAACAAGCCAGACGACCCCCCCACTCCATGAGGGCCTCCATTATCCACATTCGGACTTCTCTCTCGTCAGAACTCCACCCAGCAGACCAGCCTATCACAGTCCGGCTTGCGCGCCACTTGCTGTCGCGCGGTTCATCAATAAATGCTGGACTTAGAGATGACTGCAAGAGTATGCTACCTGCATGGCAGAGCCTGGCAAGCTACCCATGTTGTATTTGATATGCCAAATACCAGTAACAATTATAGACCTCATTCCGAATGGATTGTGGCTCTTTATGTTCCTGGAGCAAGCAGATGCCCTTGGGCTCTACTAGCATGAGACAGGACATATGGAGATGTTACTGGGGCCCGCTCGAGCAAATAGATGAACAATGGGAAGACAGTGATACAGTGATACATTATTGCCCAAAGTCACACACTATCTTCACATATTTGTTTGTTTAGGGGCCACACCAGGCTGCACTCAGGGTTTACTTCTGTGTCTGTGCTTAGAGGTCACTCCTGGAGTGATCTGGGGACTATGTGTGGTTCAGGGACTTAACCCAGGTCGGTAACATACAGGGCAAGTGCCTTACCCACTGTACAGTCTTTCCAGCCCCAGAACTAAAACATTTGGAAATGACTATTGTGAATAATGCTGCTCTGAATATTGGGGTGCAAAGATATTTTTGAGTTAGGGTTTTCATATCTTTCAGATAAGTGCCAAAGAGTAGCATTGCCAGATCAGATGATATTTCCATTTTTTTTTCTTTTTTATGGAATCACTTTACTGTTTTTAAAGAGGTCGCACCAATTTTCATTCCCATGAACACCAGACCAGGGTTCATTTTCTCCACATCCCTGTCAATATCTGTTGTTGACAATTTTTTTGAAACTAGAACATTTTCACCAGTGTAAGGCAATAGCTCACTGCAATTTTGACTGGCATTTCCTAATAATAAAAATAGTGACCATTGCCTTCCTGTGTTTGTGGACCCTCTAGGGTCTTCTTTTTCTTTTTTCCAAATTTGATTTTATTGAATCTCCATGCAATGGGCCAATAACAGTGGTATTCAGCTGTTCATGACTGGATATCAGTCATACAGTGTTTCAACATTCAACCCTCCACCACTGCATAGTCTAACAGTCTTCTTCTTTTTTTTTTTTTTTTTTTTTTTTTTTTTTGGGTCACACCCAGTGATGCTCAGGGGTTACTCCTGGCTCTTTTGCTCAGGAATTTCTCCTGGCGGTGCTCAGAGAACCATATGTAATGCCAGGGATCGAACCTGGATCAGCTGCGCAAGGCAAACGCCCTACCCACTGTGCTATCGCCCAGTCCCAACAGTCTTCTTTTTTTACATCTTTTTAGTTAATTTTTTATTGAGAATTTAAGGGACTGGTGCAATAGTATAGGAGGTAGGGTGGTTGCCTTAGACAACAAGGCAAAGCCAGGTTCAACCCCTGGCACCACCAGCAGTGATCCCTGAGCACAGAGAAGAAGCTCTGAGCACAGCAGGGTATGGCAGAAAAGCAAACAAACAAAAAATTATTTCAGAGGAGTTGGGACTACAAACTGACCCCTCTCAGATGGGGCTACTCTGAGCTTAGAGTATGGGGGCTACTCTAAGCTCTGGCGCAGTGGTCGCCTACCAGTGATGCTCAGGGGAACAGAAGGCACCATGGCTCAAACCAGGGTTGGCTGCATGCAATGCAGGACTAATCTCTCTGGTCCTGTGTATCTTTAGAGAAGAGCCTACTCATGAATTTTGCCCTTTTGTTTTAATTGGGCTAGACTTGTTTTGTTGCTGTAGAGTTGTGAGTCCTGCCAAAATCCTCTCCTAATTGCTAGGTTGTCTTTTTTGTTTCTGTGATACTGGCCTTGCTACTTTTAATTTGACGTATTCTTTTTTTGTTTGCTTATTCTTTCTTTGACATATTCTTTTCTTGCTTGTTTATTCTTGCTTCCCTTGCCAATAAAAATGAGTCTCCAAATACATTTCTGATGTTGATTTTCTGAAATTATCACCCATATTTATTTTTTCCTCTGTATTTTATGGTTTGGGGTCTTATATTCAAATGTAGACTCTATTTTGAGTTCATTTTTGTATATAATAATAAAGATTTTATTCTTTTGGATATTTTTGCTTGTAGCCATCTGATTTTTCTAACACCGTCAATTTAAAATGCTTTCTTTTCTCCTTTGTATCCTTGCTTTTTGTCACAGGTTAATGTTGTATATGTATAGCTACATACACACACATATACATATAAAACTCAAAATATATGGATAAAAATATATAGAGAAATATATAGAGAAAGGAAGAAAGAAGGAAAGAAAGAAAGAAT
>JAJIBD010016246.1:0-48271 GCA_021461705.1 Cryptotis parvus | reverse complement strand
TCCCGGCATCCCATATGGTCCCCCAAGCACCGCCAGGAGTAATTCCTGAGAGCAGAGTCAGGAGTAACCCCTGAGCATTGCCGGGTGTGACCCAAAAAAGCAAAAAAAAAAAAAAAAAAAAACCCCCATAGAATTGATGCTAAGAATATTCTGCCATTCAAAGATTTACAAAATCAAACTGTCTTTTCCAACCCCTACCCCCAATCTCCCATTGTGATTTGCACTAGAGCGTCAAGGCAAAATGCAGATGGCTCTTAGCAGGTGTAAATGCAGGTCTTGCAGGGACCCAGAGCTCCTTAGGGCATGTCCCCCAACACTCAGGGGTTATTCCTGGCTCTGAAATCACTTCTGGCAGTGCTTGGGGGACCATATGCGATATCAGGAATGAAACTTGGGTCAGCCACAGACAAGGCAGATGCCCTACCTGCTGTGCTATTGCTCCGGCCATTCTCTCTACTAATACTTCATTGAAGATTTTGATCACCAGTGTATTATAAATAAGATGGGTTATACTTGGTTCCATTATACTCTGCCAAGGGAGCTTTGGTATGAATGATGTGTAAGAGCTACAGAAGAACTTAGAGGCCTCCTTATATCTTTCATTTTTCCCAACAAATGCCCTAATATTTGTTTAATTATTTATTTTCTATCGAATCACTGTAAGATACACAATTACAAAGCAGTTAATGATTGGGGTTCAGTCATACAATGTTCCAACACCCATCCCTCCACCAGCGCACATTTCCCACCACCAATATCCCTAGTTTCTCTCCCGACACCCCACCCCAGACTGCCTCTGTGGCAGACACTTCTCTTTCTCTCTCCCTCTCTCTGTCCTTCTCTCCTCTCTTTTTCCCTTATTCTGAGAAAGCTTTAGTCCCTCCCCAACCCTAAATCCTTTTCTATCCAGTGCCAAAGCCCAGAATCCTAGAGACTTGTGATTTTTCCACCCCCTTTCCCAGGGTTTTTTTTTTCTTTTTTTGGGTCACACCCAGCGACGCTCAGGGGTTACTCCTGGCTCTGCACTCAGGAATTACTCCTGGCGGTGCTTGGGGGACCATATGGGATGCCAGGAATTGAACCCGGGCTGGCACAGGCCAGCCGCGTGCAATGCAAACGCCCTACCCGGTGGGCTATCGCTCCGGCCCTCCCAGGGGCTTTTGCACCCTTTCACAGCTCGGAGGAAGGCTGGAGCCCCACTCGCACGGGGTAGGATGTACTGGGCAGTGAGGTCTTCCTGCTGTCAGCACGGCATACAGATCAACCTGCTGCAGCTATTCTCATTCCTTCTCTCCGAGCTGCCATCTGGGCTTCTCAGTTTTCCAGCTTTCTCTGTCAAAACAGCTCGCTAAGAGTTTAGTCCAAAGATGAAATTTTTCTTGGACAGTGCGACTGGTTGCATCAGCTGAGTTTTGAGAATGTTGGCTTTGAACTTTCCGTTTTTGTCTGAAAGAGTTCAGTGGGGGTGACGGAGGCATAATGTTTACTTTCTACTCAAAACTAAAGTGTCCTCTTAGCTCTGGTCCTATCTCTTGAGGCAAGGCAAGGCAAGGCCGTGCTGCCGCCATCTCCAAGGCAGAAAGCCAAGCCAAGGTTGGAGAAGGAAATGATTAAGGATCCGGAGGGTCTGCAGGTTTAGAGTTACAGAGCCGTGCACTCTTAGACGCACATTCCACTTATTTTCATAGGCGGATTCACCTACCTCAACCACAGCCAAACCTGTGCATTCAGAACTCAGTTGAGAAAACCCAGTTTTTCTTTCCTTTCTCTCCTTTTATTCCTTTCCCTTTTTTTTGTCTTTCCTTCCCCCTCCCTCCTTTCCTCCCTCCCTTCTTCTCTCATTTCTTCTTTTTCCCTAAAGCCTCAGGAAATTAAATGCAGGGACTCATGCCTTCCATCCCAAAATGGAAAATGAGAAGTCCTCCAGTGTCAGGAAATTCCAAAGATAAGGTTCCTGCAGCAGCAAGAGGCAGGGAGGCCGTTTTCCAGCAGACAGTAACCGTGGCTGGGTCCCTCCAGGCCAGCGCTGAGCAGAGGTTGTCCTTTTTTTTTCTTAAGAAGCAGCTTCTTCAATTCCTGTGTACATAGATACACAAAATACCTTCGCTTGAATCCGGATTTTTGGTTTCCATTTCATTTAATCAGATGGCTGAGTCTTTGGCTCCTTTGTGTAGCCAAATAACTACATTGACCAACGTTTCAACTTTTCAAGGGAGTGTCTTGGTATCACATGGGTTCAGCCTTTCCTTGGGGCTGAAAATGGGTTTCAGAACTTTTCCAGGACAGGAAGCTTCCTGGTAATACAGCCTGGGCTGGCCGGGGCGCCTGAGTGCCACAGGAGACTGCTAGGAATCCCGTGGCTCTGGCTGATGGCAGTCCTCAGCTCTCCCCAGCTCAGTGGTTAAACTTCCGGGCTGTGTTGTCCCTGCCTTTAGAAGCCTGTCATGATCAATGTGACATCCACTGGCTGCCTCTCACTAACGTCTCCCAAAATGGAACATTTGGTGTTTTTAGATCTACTCGAGATTTGGAGCCCAAATTTCAAATGCTTGGAAACTTGATTTTTATGTCAGTGGGTTCCCACGGGCGGCTTATGTGAGGCGGGGAGGAGAGAGATGGTCACTTTCTCCCCATCCACCACCCTGGGACCCGCTGGGAAGGCTAGACCTTACCCAGGCCTTGCAGGCTCTATTTTTTTTTCTCTTTGGGTCACACCCAGCAATGCTCAGGGGTTATTCCTGGCTCTGCACTCAGAAATTACTCCTGGCAGTGCTTGGGGACCATCCTGGGGAACCAAACCCGGGTCAGCCACGTGCAAGGCAAACACCCGCCTGCAGGACTATCGCTCCGGCCTCTGCAGGTTCTTGTCTTTGACTGTCTGAAGAATTTCAGAAGACAAGCAGTGGAGTAAAAACAGATTTTATTTGGAGCTTCAGAGGAAAGGGAAGGAGGGAGGGAGGGAGGGAGAGAGAGAGAGAGAGAGAGAGAGAGAGAGAGAGAGAGAGAGAGAGAGAGAGAGGTATACACATCTCCAGGGAGCTGCGGTGACGCCTGCCGGATGGGCTCAAGCAGCACATGGCCTCGGGCAGCATATGCACACGCTTCCTTTCTTCAAAGTGGCTTTTATAGGGTTTATCTTCTTGGCCTGAAATGCTTTGGCGTCTTCTTTTATATATATAAATATATATATATATACATATATGTATATATAGTCTTTATATAATATATAATAATATATACTATTATAATATATATAATATATATTTTATATATATTGTCTTTTTTGGGGTCATATCCACTGGTGCTAAAGGGTTACTGTTGGTTCTGCACTCAGGAATTACTCCTGGGGGTGCTCAGGGGACCATACGGAATGCAGGGGATCGAACCCTGGTGGCCGTGTGCAAGGCAGATGCCCTACCCATTATCCTATAGCTTTGGCCTCTTGTTTTGGTGTCTTCTGCAGGCTGAACCATTGAGGGTTAATGGGATAAAGGCTTGGCAGACAGGATTGACTATTGCTGATGGTCCTACCAGGTCTTGATTTCTGTTTCTACAAGGTGGATCTGGACTAGCGATGCTCGGGGTTATTTATGGCTCTCCACTCAGGAATTACTCCTGGAGGTGCTTGGGGACCATATGGGATGCTGGGAATTGAACCCAGGTCAGCTGCATGCAAGGCATACGGCCCTCCCCGCTGTGCTATGGCTCCAGCCCCAGGGCTAGTAGTTTTATTCTGACAAAGTTCATTGCCATGGGGCCTTTCCTTGTCTGCCTGCCTACATCAATTTGATGAACCCAGGTTTGTTGGTGGGTATTAAGATAGAGAACAAAGAACAGGAAGGAGGAGGAAGAGGAGGAGGAGGAAGAGGAGGAGGAGAATATGCTTCTGCCTCTGAAGAGTGGAAACTGGGTCTTATTTCTCATGGGACAGTGTGACTTGGGGACTTAGAGACCACCTGAGGGTGGCTGCAAGTGACATATATATATATATATGTACATATACATATATACAGATATATGATTACTAGGAAAAATATTTATATCCCCCCTTTCTGGCATTCTAGTGGAATCTGGAATGAAGAAATGCAGAAAACACGTGTGTGAAGTTAGTCCCGGGATTACGGAACCTTGCTCGTGGCCAGCTGGGTTTGTTCTCCGGCACCACACATAGTCCCCAGGCCCCTCCAGTTGAGACCCCTGAGCACAGAATATCATTGGGGATAGCCCCAAACCCAAGACCAACAAGTGCTGAGGAGTTAGCATCCGTGATGAGGGGAGATTGCCAGTGACCAAGCACAGGTTCAGAGTTAGCCTGAGTGTTCTGCTGCCTCCTTTGAACACAGTGGGGGAGGAGCCATCCGTGGCCCTGAGGTTGGCGATAAGAAGAGATGGCATCCCTGATTCCTGCCCATGGAGGGGGTTGCTTCTGGTTTGATTGTGGGCCACACCCAGTTCAGCACTCAGAGTCACTCCAGGCAGTGTTCAGGGGACCATGTGGTGCCAGGGCTGGAACCCAGGGCTCACACATGCAAAACCAGTGCTCCAGCCCTCCCTTGGAGCCATCTCCTGGATCATCCAAGCTGATTGAGCTTGTTGCTGGAAATAATTCTGGGGGAAATGTGTTGAGAGCAATTGACTGAAAATTCAACTCGCATTCAACAGGTATTCTGAAGAATAGAGTCTGACACAAGAGGAAAGTAGCAAGACAGACAGACAGTCTGCAGGGTCACGCAGCAGGTTCAGGAATCCTGTGCTTAGACCACAGCCCTGAGGTTACCCAGTGGCTCAGGAGTGCTGTATGGAGTAGCTACTCTGTTCCTGAAAGCAGCCAGTCTGATCCCTGACAACTCAGGTGAAGAGTAGGGTGAAGGTGGCTGTTCCCTTTGAGTGGACAGACAGAGCAGGCTTGGTAGCCAGTGCTTTCGCCTGTCCAGAGCTTGAAAGGCAGGTATGTGTCTAGAAGGGAGAGGAAGGATGCCAGGAGCTGAGCCCAGGTCTCGGAGCCAGCTTGGCGCCCTGTAGGCCAGCAGAGTTTACCCTGGTGACTCCCAGGATAGGAAGCACTGAGAGGATGGTAAGATCTGGGGCCAAAGCTATAGCACAGCAGGGAGAGAGCTTGCCTTGCATGCAGTCAACCTGGGTTCCATCCCTGGCACCCCTGGTCACCCGAGCCCCACCAGGAATGGTTCCTGAGTGCAGAGCCAGGAGTGAGCCCGGATCATTGCCAGGTACAAAAAGACTCAAAATCAAGCAAACAGACAAAAATGATTGTAAGATCTTTTCCTTTTTCTTTTATTTTCCTTTTTTTGTTTCAATTTTTTGTTGTTTTGTTTTGGGGGGGGTTTGTTGTTGTTGTTGTTGTTGTTTTGGTGCCACAGCCATAGTGTTCAGGCTTTCTCCTGTCTTACTCCTGGCTCTGTGCTCAGGGTTTATTCCTGGTGGGCCCCAAGGATCATATGAGGTGCCAAGAATCAAACCCAGATTGGCTACATGCAAGGAAAGGGCCGCTCCTAGCTGATAGATGTTTGCTTCTTCACCTCTGCTGTGAGCTTAGCTGACTACACAAATGCTTATTAAACCTGGAGGCTGGGTATGAAATGATGGAAACTGTTTAAAGCAGAGGGAAGCTGGTGTGGGCGTCGAGAACATTTGCTTTTTTTTTGGGTCACGCCCGGCGACGCTCAGGGGTTACTCCTGGCTCTGCACTCAGGAATTACTCCTGGTGGTGCTCGGGGGACCATATGGGATGCCGGGATCGAACCCAGGCCGGCACAGGCCAGCTGCGTGCAAGGCAAACGCCCCTACCCGCTGGGCTATCGCCCAGCCCAACATTTGCACTTTGAACTTTCCTTTCTCTCAAAGTGAAATATGTGAATAAAGTTTTAAGACTTTTAATTTCAGGTTAGAAATATTTTATTGGGGGCGGAGTGATAGCCCAGCGGGTAGGGCGTTTGCCTTGCACGCGCGCCCATGCCGGCCTGGGTTCGATCCCCGGCATCCCATATGGTCCCCCGAGCACGCCAGGAGTAGTTCCTGAGTGCAGAGCCAGGAGTAACCCCTGAGCATCGCCGGGTGTGACCCAAAAAGCAAAAAAAAAAAAAAAAAAAAAGAAATATTTTATTGGTAGGAAAAGACCTAAAGTAAAGTAATCAGATAAGCAATTGAATCTTGTTTCTCCCGTCTGAGAGTAAGGGGGCATGGCGGCAGGTGTGGATTGGAGAAGCCGCTTTAGGAGGGGCCCGTGTCTGGCCCTCCAGCCATTGTTTGCCAGCATCATTCACAGGAGAAAGGACTAAGACAGATTCTGGTACTGGAATAGCTTCTCCTTGCTGGCTTTAGAATTTTGGTGGTTTTTTTTCAGCTTTTTGGGTCACACCTGGCGATGCTCAAGGGATAATCCTGTCTGTGCACTCAGGAATTACTCCTGGCAGTGCTTGGGGACCAGGTGGGTTGCTGGGGAATGAACCCTGGTTGGCCACATGCAAGGCAAACACTCTACCTGCTGTACTATTGCTATGGCCCCCACTGGCTCTAGAGACAGGGTGGGTAAGCATTTCCATTTCTCCTCGATCTTTTTTTTTTTTTTTTTTTTGCTTTTTGGGTCATACCCGGCAATGCTCAGGGGTTACTCCTGGCTCTGCACTCGGGAATCACTCCTGGCAGTGCTCGGGGACCATATGGGATGCCAGGGATCGAACCCGGGCTGGCACAGACTGGCCGCGTGCAAGGCAAACGCTCTATCCGCTGGGCTATCGCTCCGGCCCCATCATTTCTCCTAGATCTTATAACAGCTTATATTATGATATAATAATATAATATTATATTAATGTTATCATAATAATATTATGATATTATAATATTATATTATCATAATAATTGATGCTAATATTATTATGATATAATATTAGCATCAATTATTATGATATTAATAATATTATGGTATTATTTGGAGGCTAGAAATACAGTCCCCAGGGTCAAGCACTTACCTTGCATGTAGTCCATCCTGGCTTGATCTCCAGCTCAGTGTGTGTGTGTGTGTGTGTGTGTGTGTGTAATAGTGGAGAAGGGACAAGAGATGTCTCATTGGAACCAACAGGGAGAGCTTTAGTGCACGAACTGTATTATGGGAGGCTTTGAGCTCCAGGTCAGCTAGCCCAGTCTCTAGGGAGCTGGTCACTAGGTTTCATCTTGGGCAGGTACCAAGCTGCTGTGGCCACTCACCACCTTCTGTTGATCCGTGTATGCACTTGGGTCATTGGGAAATAGGAAAGTCAGAGCAGCCTGGGTGCAGGGGGCCACAGCCAGCCCTGGGTGTGGAGGCCATAGTCTGCCTACAGCTGCCTGCCCCTCAGATGGACCCTCTTTACTGCTGTAAGAGCATAAACATTCTGTTTTTCGTTTGTTTTAATTTGGGACTATACCCTGTAGGACTCAGGGACTTACTCCTGGCTCACTCCTGGCACTGCTCAGGGGACCATATGGGTACTCTGGATTGATCCTGGGTCAGTGCCCTACCACTGTACTATCCGGTCCCAGAGCATAAACATTCTTGCAAATAAAGGTCACATCCAGGTGAGGTTCCACCAGGAGTGACCATCCCACCCCTCCCCAGGCACAGATCCAAGAACAACCCCTGAGCATCACTGGGTGTAGCACCGAAATGAAAATAAATAAAAACTATGTCTCATATCTGAGGAGACTTTTCACCCCTTTGTACAAAACATAGAGTTGATTCCATAAATGGAAATTTGTGCCAGGGAAAAAGAAAATAATGAGCAGTGGGGAGCGGGAAACTTATGTTCTCGGAGCCGACCGTTTTCAGTGAGTGCTGGGTCTCTTTCTTCCTACCTCTCCGTACAGGAAGTCCTACGAAGTTTGAAGATCTGCTGCAGTCGTCCTCGGAGAGCGGCGCTGTGGACTGGTACGCCGCGAGCCAAGCTGGGGCTGACACGCACTTTATCAGAGGAGAACGTCTACGAGGATATTCTAGGTGGGCGCAGGGGGTGTTGGTGGTGGTCTGGGGGAGGCGGGGCAAGGAGGAGCAGGAGCCAGGCCAGTTGCTCGCATGCACATGAGGACAGACCCTGATCTTTGCTGGGGTGGCCCCTTGGGTCCCCACTGTCAGAGAGGAAACGCCGTCCACACTCTTTCCGTGGCTCATGCTTTTTCCCTTCCAGTTGACCCAATGCCTTCCACTCTCTGTTCTTGACTCTGTGCTGAGGGCGGGGGTCCCTGCCTGGCAGGGCTGGCAGTGAGTTAGAGAAAGGCCTGACTCCTGATCACTGAGTGAAGGAAACTGAAGCTCCTTTCCAAACTGCTGGGTATGGGAGCAGAGAGAGCAGCAGAATTCTCACTAATTAAATGTCAGCTATAACAAAAGTAGGTTTGACTCAGCTCCGAGGAATTCTCTTAGGGACCAGAGAGCTCTAGTATTGCAGGAGATTGGGAGCTTTCCTTGAACTCAGCTAACTCCAGGCTAAATACCCGGTGCCACATAGGGTCTTCCAGCCTTGCTAGGAGTGATCCCTGAATGCAGACCCACGAGTAAGCCAGACCAGCGCGTTCCCCACTGCTTGCTGGCTGTGCCTCTCAGCCTACTTTTCCAGCATCCCTGGTGTATCTGGTGGGAAGCTTTGATTTCCAGCACAGGAAATAGGCCGACACAGCAGAAGGAGTTTTTGTTGCCTGTCACCCGGCTGGCATAGGCTGGCTGCCCCTCTCAGGCTTCCTGTGATCCCGCTTGGCTGCCCTTAACCTCCCTGGTATCCCTTCCGGTCAGAGAGGAGCTGCATGCCCAGTCTCCCTCAGACTAGCTCAGTGTCAGGCCCCCGTCCCCCACTGAAAGGGCTAAAGGCCGCCATGGGGCCTAGGCTTCCCATAATGCACCTGCAGACCACAGTTGGAGGCTGTCTGATTGACTGATGCCCAGAAAGAGAATGGAAGAGTGGGAAGCCGAGGGGCTACCCCAGCAAAGATCAGGGTCTGTCCTCACAAAGGAGGTGAATGGGGAGCAGAGTCACAGACGCCCCCACGAGGAGCAGCCAGGGCCTGGGGAGCACGGAACGAAGCCCCCTTCAGTGCTCTCCGACCCCTGCCTTTGCCCACAGACCCACCCATGAAGGAGAACCCCTACGAGGACGTGGAGCTGCATGGGCGCTGCCTGGGGAAGAAATGTGTCCTGAACTTTCCGAGCTCACCCACTTCCTCCATCCCTGACACACCCAAGGTATGAGCCTAAGGGGAGGTGCCCCCAGCACCGTAGCTATGAGGAGACTGGGTTACACGGGAAAGCCAGGCCTCTAGGATCTGTATTTCAGCAGCCTGCCTGCTCGTCCCACTCAGTCTCTGCTCAACAGAGCATCTGAAAATTCCCTTTGTGTTCCTGGGTGAGCAGCATCCCTGAGCTAGGTGAGTGTTGCTGCAACTCGTGAGAAGCATGTCCCAGCCCAAAACAGACCCTGCTGTGGTCTGCGGAAGGGCCCCGCAGGGAGGTGGCGTTGGTGGGTCTTGAATGAGTCACCCAGCGCATGCCTGTGTGTGCTGGTGTCTGCAGCCTGTCTCTCGAGGAGGGGTCCCCCAGTAGATCGCCTGAGTGCCTGGTGGTCAGGTAGAGGAAGGCAGACAGCTCTGTGTCCCTTACACGCTTGGGAGGGATCTGGAGGGATAGTACAGCGGGTAGGGCGCTTGCCTTGTGCATGGCCTGGCTTTACTCCCCAGCACCCCATATGGTCCCCTGAGCCCCACCAAGAATGATTCCTGAGCCTACAGCCAGGAGTAGGTTCTTGACATAGCCAGGCTTAGCAACCCCACCTGCCAGAAAAATAATAGTAAACATTTTGGAGTTTTATACCATGCACATGAAAGAAAAGCACCTGTATTTCATTACTTGGTGTAGAAGTCACTGCCTACAGAGCAGAACCTTGGCACTCAGTAGCCGGTCATAATTGATGTCCAGTCCCCACCATTGTACGCGTGTAGCCCGGATCTCCCACCAGCCGGAGTTGCCGGCTCTCCTGCTCGCACTGCAGGCCCAGGAGCAGGAACTTTTCTCTCCAGAGCTAACAAGTGACTATTTCTTCTCTAGGGAACTGCCTTGCTAGTTCCGAGCCGCTGGGAACAGTGTCCAAACAGGGAGTTGGACTCTGGCAACAGATCATAGTTTATCTTGGGGCACAGAAACGTGCATTTCTTATAAGGCTCATGTCACGAAATGGAGAAAATAAATTGGTGGGAGGCCTTGTCATTTAAAAATGTGAAAACTAGGGGCCGGAGCGATAGTCCAGCGGGTAGGGCGTTTGCCTTGCACGCGGCCGGCCTGTGCCGGTCCTGGTTCGATCCCCGGCATCCCATATGGTCCCCTGAGCACTGCCAGGAGTAATTCCTGAGTGCAGAGCCAGGAGTAACCCCCTGAGCATTGCCGGGTGTGACCCAAAAAACAAAACAAAAAAAAAAAGTGGAAAACTCTTTGCACAAAAATAATGGCAGGCCAAGTGGGAAGCATGCGCCCTGACTTGTCCAGCTCCCTGCCTCTGCCCTGGCCCCTCGGGGCTGCGCCTAGACCCCCATCTCCCTGCCACTCTTCCTTCAGGAAGCTTCCAGGCCATCCCAGCCTTAGGACCTGGCCCCTCAGCTTGCCTGTCCCCACAGTGTGCTGACTACATCTAGCGCTCAGACTTTACGCCTCTCTTTGGTGACTTGAATTCTGAGTCATTTCTGAGACCGCTTTCCCCAACTAGACTGTCAGTATCTCAAGGTCAGACAGTTTAGTTGGCCCTATAACAACATGGTTTTGAACTTGGTCTCCGCTCAGACCAATTCACGGGTTCAATCTTGCTGGGAGGTTCAGCTGATTCCCAGACTGGGAGGCTGGCAGTGAGTCACGTGCAAGCTTACCGCTGTTTGGGAGCTCAGGACCCCGGACCCCAGTGTCATTCCCGAAGTCAGCCGTATTGTGTTTCTCACTGTCTCCCCTAAGTTGTTCAACACGATTAACACAAGCCAGGTGCGCTGCAGGTGTTGGTCTAAGCCCACGGCTGGGATCTGTTTCTGGCCTCTGGGCGCCATATCTGTTCAGGTGTGCAGGCAGGGTGCCTCTGAGGGGCAAGGGATGTCTGCACCATCTTCCCCAATAGAGAAGAGGGGGCCCAGGGACCTTGTCCCTCCCCTACTCCATCGCTGCCGCCCACACTCGCCCAAGCTCCCTGGCCATCTCCTCTCCTGCTCTGGTGAAAGCACATCCTCAAGAATGGCGTGTGCCGACAGCTCTAGCCTCCCAAACGCTCCTGTGCCCTCTGATTCCCCTTAATACCTCCAGCTTAGATGCTTTCCTGTATGCTTCCTGCAGAAGCCCGGCCTATTAGAGGATGGAGAGAGCCATCACACCCTGCCTGCCCGTGATCACCCCCCACTGCCCAGTGAAAACCACTCCCATGTGCCCAGCGCGCGTGGCCTCCTGGAGCGGCCAGCCCAACAGCTCTGACTTTCCTCTTCCTGCCCCTGGGAGGATGCACAGGGCCTGTATCTAGACAGCAGAACAGCACTCTGGCCACGAGGCGGGAGGGTCAGGGTGTCCTTGGGATCGAAGGCTTGCTCTGGCCATCACTGAGCATCAGAACCTCATGGTCAGAGGTCCATCAGAACCATACTCTGAGGGATCCTGACCTTTGCCCCTGTTCTGGGGGCCAGCTGCAGACCACCCCACTCCTTCTAGCATGGCCCAGGCTCATGGAGTATCTGCCCACATCTGGGCCCCTGAATGCACCACTGCCTTGGGCCACGTCCCTCTACCAGCCACAGAACATCCCTGTGCCCGGAGCAGATTGTCACTGATGAGAGTGGAGGGCCAGAGGACAGACTGTTCTCCCAGGAGCAGAGGGGCTGCTGCAGAGCCAGAGACTCAGGCACAAATACACGTCAGGTACATGCTCAGTCACACACATGTCAGACATATGTACAGTCACATACACAGTCACATGCACACATCAGACATATACCAACACACATAAGATACATGCACAGTCACACACACGCCAGACACATACACTGTCACACACATCAGGCATATACACCATCACAAACGTCAGGGACAGAAATGTGTGTCACAAACACAGGCTCTCACAAACATCAGGCACAGTCACGCACACATCAGTCACATACGTAGTCACACACACATCAGTCACATACATAGTCACACACACATCAGTCACATACGTAGTCACACACACATCAGTCACATACGTAGTCACACACACATCAGTCACATACGTAGTCACACACACATCAGTCACATACATAGTCACACACACATCAGTCACATACGTAGTCACACACACACATCAGTCACATACGTAGTCACACACACATCAGTCACATACGTAGTCACGCATACATCAGTCACATACGTAGTCACACACACATCAGTCACATACGTCACACACACATCAGTCACATACGTAGTCACACACACATCAGTCACATACGTAGTCACACACACATCAGTCACATACGTAGTCACACACACATCAGGCCTATACACCATCACACACAGGCACATACACAGTCACACACATGTAAGACACGCACATAGTCACACATGTCAGGGACAAGCACAATCACACATACACCAGCCACATACACAATCACATCAGACACCCAGACTCATGTTCACACACATACCAGACACATACAAAATCACATAGGCACACACAGACCCATGTTCACACACATACATCAGACAAACTCATGCTCTTACACATACACACAGAGACACAGAGTTGTACACATGACACAGTCCCACAGCACATACATAGACACAGAGGAACACATTTTCATGACCACAGAAGTTTCGGCT
The DNA here is from genome assembly GCA_021461705.1 of Cryptotis parvus. Classification (NCBI taxonomy): domain Eukaryota; kingdom Metazoa; phylum Chordata; class Mammalia; order Eulipotyphla; family Soricidae; genus Cryptotis; species Cryptotis parvus. The sequence continues at coordinate 35,421 of JAJIBD010016246.1, read as the reverse complement.
GCTCGGTGACTCAAGGGCAGGGTATCCCTGTTGACAGTGGCCTGTTGTGTTCACCTCACCCTCCTCCCTCCAACACAGACTGTGGAGCTGTAGCCTGGGAGAGGCAGCATCTGGCCAGATGTGTGGGTTCAAGAGCCCAGCGGCCTCCTTCCCAAACTTGTGGAGGGATAGAGAGACACCCCCAGTCTGAGCACTGGTTCCCTTTGGGGGAGATCGAGTGACCCCCAAGCAACCAGCCAGAAGTTACCCTAAGCAACGTGGGATGTGGGAGGAAACAGAACTTGTCCAGGCCAGGGCCAGAGAGATAGTCCAGCAAGAAGAGCCCTTGCTTTGAACACCACAGCTCTGGATGTGATCCCCCGCATCCCATATGGTCCCCTGAGCACCTCAAGGAGTAATTCCTGAGTGCAGAGCCAGGAGTAACTCCTGAGCATTGCCAGGTGTGCCCCCATCTGACCACCCCCCCCCCAAAGCCAGCCTTGCCCAGGCCACATGCTGGCTGTGTGGCTCTGGTCTGTTGACCCCCTGGGCATGCGCCAGGTCTCCTGGTAAGTGAGGCCAGAGGTCTGCCTCCTCGCTGTAGGGTCACCTATGAGGATGAATCCGTGAGAACTGGCCAGCCACTAGGCGACTGCTATAGGCATAAGTGCTGTTCTCGTGTTGGGAGATCCTTAGATCCTTAGAATTATGCATTCAAGCTTCCTTTTAAAAAAAAAAAGCCTTTGAAAATGAAAAAATTTTATTGCCAAAAGTTAAATACCAAAAATAGTGACAATGGGCCATAGAGATAGTAAAGCAGGTAAGGTGCTTGCCTTGCAGGTAACCAAGCCAGGTTAGATATCTGGCACCCGATATAGGCCCCCAAGACCCTCCAAGAGTGATCTCTGAGCACATACCCAGGAATAATCCCTGACCACTGCTGGGTATGATCCCAAAAAACAACTTCAGCAGAAAGAATAGTGAAAAATAATGAAATTTGTACATAGTTGAGGACTTCCTTTCTTCTGTATGGCTCACATGTGTTTTCCCATCTGTAATAGATTGTTGTTGCATGTGTGTGTGAAATTTATTTAAAAAAAGATATGTGACCAAAAATATAAGATAGCAGGTAAGGCATTTGCTTGCCTTGTACCTAACCACTCCAGGTTCAAGCTGCTGAACTGTGAGCCTCATCTGGAGTAATCACTCAGTGGAGAGCCAGGAGTAAGCCCTGGGCACTGCTGGGTGTGGCCCCAAAACAAAAAAAAAAAAAAAACAAAAATTAAAAAATGTGCGAAAAGGCCGAGAGATAGTCAGTGGGCTAGAGTACATGCTCTGCTTGCAGGTGGTCCAGGTTCAAGCCCTGTACCAAATGCTCCCCTGAGCACCACCAGTGGGCGGCCCCATGCACTGGGAGCTGTGTTCCGGAGCCTCTGGGTGTGACCAAAACAAAACAAAATTTCTGTAATCTCAACCCTACTGCCCCGCATATAACTACTACTGACACTGAGTTTATTTCCTTCTAGACTGTTTCTGTAGGTGTGTAGGGGTGTGTGTGTGTGTGTGTGTGTGTGTGTGTGTGTGTGTGTGTGTGTGTTTAACTATTTGTGGGATGTCCTAGAGGAATAGTACAGAGGGTTGGGCTTTTGCCTTGCATGCGGCCAATGTGGGTTGGATCCCTGATGTCTATATGGTCTCCCAAGCACTGCCAGGAGGTAACCTCTGAGCATTGCGGGGTGTGACCCAAAGAGCAAAAAGAAAAAATGATGCATGCATGTTATACGCACAATTTTGCTGCATTTATATTTATTGTGAGCATTTCCCTATATCACTGATTTCTTCCCACAGAACAATTGTTAGGATACCTGTGGGATTCCATCTTTTTTCAGTTTGGGGGCACATATCTGGCAAATGCTCAGGGGTCACTCTTGGTGGTATTCAGGGCACTATATATGGTGCCGGGATTAAATGCAGGATTAAATGCATGCAGGTGGGTTCCCTCCCTGCTGTACTGTCTCTCTGACCCTTTGTCCTTTGAATGTCTTTGTATTTTTTTTTTCTTTTTTAGGTCACACCCGGCAATGCTCAGGGGTTACTCCTGGCTCTGCACTCAGGAATTACTCCTGGCGGTGCTCGGGGATCTTATGGGATGCGAGAATGGAACCTGGGTTGGCCGCATGCAAGGCAAATGCCCTACCCACTGTGCTATTGCTCCAGCCCCTGTCCTTTGAATATCTTGTCATTATGAGTATCATTATCATCATTGTTGTTAGTGGTAGTATTTTGGTTTGGCAACCACAACCTATTGTGCTAAGGGATCACTCCAGGACTCTGTGCTCAGGGCACCTTATGTCTTGCCGGAGATTGAACCCGGTCAGCCCCGTGCCCGGTAAGTGCCCTGCCCACTGCACTACCTCCCAGTTCTGTTTCTTTCCATTTTCTTTCTTCTTATCTTACCGTCATTCCAGTCTTCTCTGAACAGACACGGTCAGTCTTTAAGTCATGGCACAATCTAAGTCTCTAAACCATGGATGCAGGCACCTGCTTTTCTGTAGTGCTGGAGCTCAAACCCAGGCTTTCCATGCAAGACCTGTGCTCTGCTGCTGATCCCTGTCCCTGGCCGGTCCCCGCAGCCTGCAGTGAAGGCATTAGAGCTGGGGTTTCTGCGTCCTGCTGCGGCTGGAGTTTCTCCCCCGCTTTGGCCTTGAGTGGTTTCTGTTAGCGGGCGCCTGCGAGCAGGGGATGGGCCCGGGTGGGAGTACAGCTGCTGCCTCTGCATTCTCCAGGCCTCCCTGGCCCCCACCCACCCCACCCACAGCATCTCCCCGCTGGGCCTTTGACTGGCTTTTCTCCTTCTCATTCCTCACAGCAGTCATTGGCCAAACCTGCTTTTTTTCCGGCAAAATTCCGAGAGGAGGAACTTCAGACTGCTGGACACTCGGAAGCCAAGCCGGACGGAACCGGGTCCCCCTCCAGAACCAGCCCCCCGTCCACCCCCAGCAGCCCTGACGACACGCTTCTTTAACCTTGGAGACCCACAGAACGGCAGGAAGAAGAGAAAGATTCCCAAGGTAACGCTGGCCGCCTGCCCGTCCTCCTGCATCCTCCCTCATCCCTTCCCGCTGCCCCCGAAGAAGCATGGCTGGGCCGAGGACTTGGTGAGGCTGCGGGGCCTGAGCTCCCGTCTGGACCCATCTAATGTCCCTGCAACATCCTCTCTGGGTCCCAGCTTCTGACTCCAGTGGGGTTTGCCAGGCCCAGTCTCACACACAGGACACACACACCCTGTGGCCTCAGAACACCACGGTCCCCTGCTCCCGTCCGTCACACACCCCCTCTGTCCACACCCCTGCAGCAGGGCTGCCTGTGCTGAGGCAAACCGCATCTTTCCCTCCCTGTCACTGTCCCAAAGGGCTGTGCACCTCCTGTGTCTCCCATGGGTGCGGCCCTGTGTGCTCATGGCAGCCCCACCTGCCCCAGCACAGCCCTTTGGGACTATAGAGGGGCTATAGAACAGGACTCTTCACTCCATACCCCGGTGGAGGGGCGCAGGGGGGGTCCTGAGACCCATACAAATGTGTAAAACTGTGCAGATGTGTTGGAGGGTAAGGAAGGTGCAGTTACTGTGGTCAGCAGCAGCTGTCTCTGAAAATCAAAGGACGTTGTCACTAGCTGGCCCCCTCTGACACCTTTTTAGTCCATGGGGGCTTTGAGGAATTTGATCCTCCCTATCCCTGGCCTTGCCCTCACCCCTTCTCATCCAGGTGGCACCAAATCGCCTCGACTGTTGGACTGGTGCACTCTGATTTGTTTTTGTTTTGGGGTTTTTTTTTTTTTGGGTCATACGCAGCAATGCTGATTGGTTACTCCTGGCTCTACACTCAGGAATTACTCCTGGAAGTGCTTGGGAGACCATATGGGATGCTGGGGATCGAACCCAGATTGGTCATATGCAAGGCAAATACCCTACACACTACTATTGCTCTGGCCCTGGACTGGTGTACTTTTTTTTTTTTTGCTTTTTGGGTCACACCGGCAATGCTCAGGGGTTTCTCCTGGCTCTGCACTCAGGAATTACTCCTGGCGGTGCTCGGGGACCATATGGGATGCCGGGATCAAACCCGGCCAGCACAGGCCGGCTGCGTACAAGGCAAACGCCCTACCCACTAGGCTATCCCCTCCGGCCCCGTGGACTGGTGTACTTTGGGACGGTGACAGGGGCAGCAGCCCAGCTCTGTATCCTGTGCCTTCCCGTTGCCAAGTGTGTGACTGAGATCTGGGATCCCCTAAACCCTGCTGCAGCATCTGTGCAGATGGGAGTCACCTCCCCTACTCCCTTCACCATGGGTACTCAGACAGTACCAAGACTGTCTGAGACTGTTGTTTCTTAGAAACCACAGCAGGCATTGGATACCAAGAATGACTCTCTGCAGCAGACTCTTTTATTGGATAAAATCACCCAACCCTGATTTGATCTCTGGCACCGCACCCCATATGGTTCCCTGAGCCCTACCAGGAGTAACCCTTGAGCAGAGCCTGGGGTAAACCTTGAGCATGGCCAGGTATGGACCCAGAACGACAGCACAACCCAGAGATTAGGTATTATGTTTCAGTGGGGAAGGCACTTGTTTTGCTCGTGGCCAGCCACATAGGATTCCTCAAGCCCTTCCAGAAGTGATCCCTGAGTGTAGAGTCAGGTGTAAACCCTGAGTACCACTAGGTATGGCCCAGACCAAAACAAATAAATAAATTTTAAAAACGATATAAAGTGAAAGCTAGCAAAGCCCTGCCACACGCTTTGTACTGTGCCATGGGCCTCAGGAATTGTCATCTGGGCTCCACTGTTTCTGTGGAGTCCCCTCCTCATTTTCCCATTATCCTCCTCTCATCTCTATTTTGGGGGCACACCCAGCAATGCTCAGGTGTCAGTTCTGGCCCTGCACATAGAGTCATTCCTAACTATGCCCAGGGCACCATGTGGAAGGCCATGGATCAGACCTGGGTCATTTGCATGCAAGGCAAATGCCATACCCACTGTACTGTTACGCCAGTCCACAAATTTAAGTTTTTTTGTCTTTGGGTCACCCTCCAGCAGTGCTTAGTGGTTACTCCCAATGCTGAGTGATGAGCCCAGGCCTTCTGCATGCCAAGAACATGAGCCGCTCCTCAAGCTGTCACCTTTGCTATGACATTTGGGTTATTTTCACTTCTTGGCTATTGTGGAAAATATTAGCAACTCACTTATACAGTGTTTTCTTCTAAGAAAACAAAAATACCTGCTATACAAGGGTCAAAACATGTGGAACATGAAATTCAAATCAGAATGGGTTAAAGATGTAGAGATTGGACCTGAATCCATCAGGTACATAAAGGAACCTATAGGCAGAACTCTCCATGACACTTAAGTTAGGGGCATCTTAAAGTATGAAACACTTTCGGAGATGCCGCCGGGGTCCCCAATAGTGCCAGGAAGTGAGTTCCCTTCTACCTCCAAAGCCGGCGAGGAATGGATGAAAACTCAGGAATCCGATGTAGTTTTAAAAGGGTTTTACTATCACTGGTTCCAATATACAATCCAAGAGCAGGGAAAACCTCCGACTCTGGGTTCCCAGCTAGGCCCCAGCCAGGTGTAGGCCAAGATGGCTGCCACCACGTGTTGAGGCCCAACAGAGAATGGAGAGGACGGAGAAGCAAAACACCAAGGGAAGCCGAAATGGCAAAAAGGGAGAAAAAAGAAGAGGGTTCTTTCTTCTTGCAGCTTATTTTATAGCTAGAAATCCACCCAAACTCCCCAGCCCAGCCCAATCTGGGCTGGGCTGTCTAGAGATGAAAATAGTAAAATAGCTCTATAGAAATGTAGCAACTTCAGGAGACCATCTGGCTGTTTACAAGGACCCAGAGCTAATTTTTTTTTTTTCTTTTGGGGTCACACCCAGCAATGCTCAGGGGTTTCTCCTGGCTCTGCACTCAGGAATTACTTCCTGGCGGTGCTCGGGGGTCCGAGCACCAGAGATTCCAGAGATTGAACTCAGGCCAGCACAGGCCGGCTGCATGCAAGGCAAACGCCCTACCGGCTGGGCTATCGCTCCAGCCCCCAGAGCTAATTCAGAACCTCCTAGCAGAGCTGGGAGGAGTTATAAACTAAATGTAACTTCCCCTGGCAGGGAGGGTTAAATGCCCTCAGGTAATTTCTCCAAGCACCTCACCTAATGTCTTGAGCTAAGGTCTGCCTGGAAATGCCTTTATAGGGTAGAGAAGGGGGTTTTGAGATGGCATGTCTCTGTACCATAGACTAATACTAATGCCAGTTAAATATTTATCCAAGTCTTCACAAGAGTCTCTTCTTCTTCATGGTAGTTTTGTATTTTAGTTGCCTTTGAGTTATCAGGGGAGCCATGCTTGCTTGCTTGGAGGCAAACAGCATTTCTCTCTGGTCTAATTACTTAGAGATCCAATGTGGCCAGGCAAATATGCTGGCAAGATCTAGCTAGTCCCACTATGATTGTGGTAGCATGAGAGAATATTTATACCAGCCAGTACAGAATACGTGGTCAGATAAGACTGCCACATTCAGACTACCCCCCTATCTATAAAGTGACCGGCAGGAGGCAATCCAGGGCAGATGCAGAGGCCTAGGCTTTTAGGTGTCCTGCAACAAAACACCATTGACCAAGCAGATATCAACCAACACCACTGAAGCAGAGATAAATGAATGCGACTACATGAAACTACGCAGCTTCTGCACCTCAGAGGAAATGGTGGCTAGAATACAAAGAGAACCCATAGACGGGGAGAAAGTATTTGCTCACCATTCATCTTACAGAGGGTTAATATCCAAGATATATCAAGCACTGGTAGAACTCTATAAGAAAAAATCCAAATTTATCAAAAAATGGAAAAAAGAGATGAATAGGAACTTCTTCAAAGGAAAAATATAAATGGCCAGAAAGTATATAAAAATGGCTCTACATCATTAATCATCAGGGAGATGCAAAGGTGGGGTTGGATGAACCCAGCGCCATGGACCAGCATTTCCCCTCACCTGCTTCTTCCCGTGCAAAGAACTGAAAATATGGGGTCGGAGCCATGGTACAGCAGGTAGGGTACTAGCCTTTCATACTGCCAGCCTGGGTTAAATCCCCACCCCATATGGCCCCCGAGGCCCACCAGGAGTGATCTCTGAGTGCAGAGCCAGGAGTGACCCCCTGCGCATCGCCAGGTGTGGCCCCAAAACAAACAAACAACAACTGAAAAAGTTTGAGGCAGTTTCTGAACACAGCTGACTCTTGCCGTTCTCATGGATTGCCTCACCTGAGGAGGGAGTGGTCTTCTTTCTCGGGGGCCATGTGGATGCGGGAAGGTGGCTGTTTTGTGGCCAGCCTGGGGGACATGTGTCCGGGTAGTGGTGTCTCCGGTAGTAGGAGTGTCTCCGGTAGTAGTGACTCGGTCAGTGTGTGGCCTGAGTGGGCCTCAGCAGACAGGGCCATGTGCTGGATCTTGCAGCCACAGTGATCCCCCCGTCTCCCCCAGTCACACCCCCACACCTGTCCACATCCCCTTCCACCTCCTAAGTCTGCTTTGCCCGGGCCCTGTCAGGAAAGTGGAGGTTATTTTTAGTGTCTGTTTTTGGGAGGGGGAGGATTGAAAGCACCTTCCCAAACCTGTGTGGCCCGGCCCCCAATCCTCAGCCAGGGAGCCAGCATCCTCCTGGGTCCCCACTGCTTGCCTTGGCACAGCTACACAGCACCGCCAGGGCCTCTGGGGGAGCTAGCATCCCCACCAGAGTTCTGGCACCAAAGGATTGAGAGATGCCAGTGGGCAGAGTTCACCCAATCCCTGGGCTGCCGTCACCTGCCAAAAGTGGAGGCGTCTGATCAGCTTCTCCCCACCCCCGTGTCCGGCAGCTGGTGTCGCGAATCAACGCCATCTATGAGGCTCGGAGAGGCAAGAAACGGGTGAAGAGGCTGTCCCAGTCCATGGAGAGCAACTCAGGAAAAGGTAAACGCCCAGCTCGCTACTCCCCACCCGCCTGGACACAGGTTCTTCCTAGAGTGACTTCCTGGGACCTGGGACCTGGGATCGGACACCAAGGCAAAGGGTGTGATGGTGCCTGGCAGAGACCCTGAAGTTCCCCCACCAGGAGCTGAGGGTTCAGCAGTGGCAAGTGTTCTGTCCCGGGCTGTATGAATTGGCCTCCTGGGCCAGCTGGCCTGGCTCACAGAGAAGGCATGGAGCCCTCGGTTACTCGTGGTGGCTGATGAATCCGGAAGCACACTGGGCTGACATAGGCTTTGCTTGCCCCCATTGAAACAGGCCACATGAGGGGCCGGAGCAATAGTCCAGCAGGTTGGGCATTTACCTTGCACTCGGCTGACCTGGTTCAATCTCTGGCATCCCATGTGGTCCCCCGAGCACTGCCAGGAGTGATTCCCGAATGCAGAGCCAGAAGTAACCCCTGAGCATTGTTGCCAGGTGTGACCAAAAAACAAAAACAAAAGAGAAAGAAAGAAAGAAACAGGTCGCAAGCAAACCACCCCCTGACTGTGCCTTAGACTTGCTCCACTGCCTTGGACAGGCCTTTGAAGGACTCACATCTGCAGTTTTCTTCCTCTTGTGTTTGTTTCTTCGTTTCTCTAGTGACAGATGAGAACAGTGAGTCTGACAGCGACACGGAGGAGAAGCTGAAAGGTGAGATGGGCAGCGCAGGTCGCTGGGAGCCTGGGTGCTTTGGGGTGGGCCAGAGAGCAGGGAACCAGCTCCGGGACGGGGTCTGAGTGTTGCGGGCTCAGAGGCACCCCTAGGGCCCCAGGGGTCACCTGTCTGGAGCACGGCCAGAGTGGGCTCTGCTCCATCGGCTTCGTACAGGGAATGGCACAGTACGGGTGGCCTGTTCCCAGGCCTTTCTGGGATGTCACGGGGGCCATTCACCACTGCTAGGTCACCAAAGGCTGGGCTCCTGCCCCGCTGCAGACAAAATGCCAGACAGTGGGCCCGAGTGATAGTACAGCTGGGCAGTCTCTTGACTTCTACGCGGCCAACCCAGGTTTGCTCCCTCACTATCCCATACAGTCTCTGAGCCCGGCCAGGAGTGATTCCCGAGTGCAGAACCAGGAGTAAGCCCGAGCATTGCTGTGTACACCACCTCCCTTCCTCCCCCCAAAATACCAGACAACCGCAGAGACAGCTCACGGGCTTCTGGCTCAACTGTCAAATGAGGCCCTTGAAACCCTTGTCTGGCCCCCCTACGGGCCCTAAATTCAGGGACTGGGCCTAGGCTTTAGGGAGCTTTCTGCCCCTCCTCAGAGCTCAGGGAGAAGCCAGGGAAAGCGCAGAGCCCGGCCAGCCCCTCAGTGGCATGGTCATCTGTGCCGCTGACCCCCTTCCCCCCAACCTACCTTCTCAACAGGCCTGTTCCCATGGCAGGAAGGCAGGCCACTGCCATTCCCAAGTGAGCCGCAGACTGTCAGCAGGCTTGAGCGGGATGTTTACAGAGCAGCCAGCTCCCATCATGTCCCATGAGCCCAGAAGGGGCAGAGGGAGGCACCGCTGTCCCCAGCCTCTGACAGACAGGGATGAGAACGCCCCTATCCATGGCAGAGCGTGTTTGGGTCCATGGTCCCGGCACTTCTCTCTGTCTCACGACCTAACCAGTGCTGCCCTCTTGCAGTGCTGTGCCCCCAAGAATGTCAACCCACATAGGTTCACAGTGGCACATAGACATTTGCCTTGCATGAGGCCAACCTGGGTTTGATCCCATGCATCCCATATGGTCCCCCGAACACTGCCAGGAGTAAGTAATTCCTGGGGCCAGAGCGATAGCACAGCGGGTAGGCGTTTGCCTTGCACACGGTTGACCCGGGTTCAATCCCAGCATCCCATATGGTCCCCAAGCACCACCAGGAGTAAATCCTGAGTGCAGAGCCAGGAGTAACCCCTGGGTGTGACCCAAAAGACGAAAAAAAAAAAAAAACCAGTATGTGAGAGCAGGGAATAGCAGGAGCTGTGCTGTGCCTGCTGTCCACCATGCCCCTGGCGTCCCCACTCCTGTCTCTCCAGCTCACAGCCGGCGCCTGGTGAAGGTGAAGTCACGCCTGAAGCAGGCTCCGAGGCTGCCGGCCCTGGATCGGGAGCTCGTAGAATTCCGGAGAGGCGGCTCTTGGAGTACTTTGTGGTGGTGTCGCTGCACAGGAAGCAGGCCGGGGCTGCCTACGTGCCCGAGCTCACCCAGCAGTTCCCCTCAAGGTACGCGGCCCTCTTCGCCTCTACACTCGCTCTCAGCTCAGCGCAGCCGCCGAAAGAGCCTGTTTGCAGCCAGCGTGGTGCCTCCTGTCTGTGAAAGGGATTGAGCCAGACACAGAGAAACTGTCACCTCCAATCCCGCCTCCAGAGCTCGTCCCTCTTAGCTTCTCGGGGTCCACTTCAGTCTTTCCTCATGGGAGATTTCCTTAGGGAACTGGGAGTGTACATTACATACTTTAACCTTACTTTGTTTATTCTTCACTTTCACCTTATGGGTTGTTTTTTTTAAAGGCTAATTGTCTGGGGCCGGAACGATGATCAGCAAGTGTACACTTCGCATGTGGAAACCTGGGTTTGATCCCCAGCATCCCATGTGGTCCCTGAGTACCAGAAGTAATTCCTGAATGCAGAGCCAGAGTAACCCTTGAGTATCACTGTGTGTGACCCAAAAATCTCCCACCCCTGCCCAAAAAATGCCAGGAATAACTCCTGAGCGTCACAGGGCGTGCCCCCACCACCACCAAGAAAAGTTGGTCTGGGGGCCAGAGCAATAGCACAGCAGGGAGGGCATTTGCCTTGCATGCTGCCGACGCAGGTTCGATCCCCGGCATCCCATATGGTCCCCCCGAGCACTGCCAGGAGTAATTCCTGAGTGCAGAGCCAGGAGGAACCCCTGAGCATTGCCGGGTGTGACCCAAAAAAGCAGGAAAAAAAAGTTGGTTTTGAGGTTTCGGGTGGGGTTGGCGTTTGGGTCACACCTGGCAGTGCTCAAGGTTTTCTCCTGGCTCTGTGCTCAGGAATTGTTCCTAGTGGGCTCAGAGGACCAGGGATTGAACCTGGGTCCGCCACATGCAAGACAAGAGCCCTACCTGCTGTACTGTTGCTCCAGCCCCATGTTCATGTTTTATAAGCCTGTCCTTATTTATGAATATTTGCTGCAAATTGTGAAGCAGCTTGTTGGTGGTTACACGACGCTGTCCCATGGGGGGCCTCCAGCTCACCAGAGCAGCCTCAAGCTTTGTTCTGTTGCTGCCGGTGCTGCTTTGCATCAGGCTACCTCCTGCCTTCTTTGTTGTCGTCCCCCGCCCCGTCACACCCCCCCTTTTCTCTGTCTGTCTGTCTCAGAGGAAACTTCTCTTCCTTCCAGCTCTTTTGTTGTTTTTGTTTTTTTCTTGATTTTGGTCTCCATACTGCCTCTGCATGTAGGAATCACTCCTGGCAGTGCTCAGGGAACCATATGGGATGCCGAGGATTGAACCTGAGTCTGCTGTTTGCAAGGCAAATGCCCTAGCCACTGTAATACTCTCTGGCCCTCATTTCATTTGCTCACTTCACTCCACAAGTCACCTTTACCCAGGTTTACAGGTTAACAATCACCTGCCATGTGACATTAACATATTTGAATGCAGTTACCTTTTGGGGTGTTAGGTCAGAGAGATAGGTTGTACCAGGGTTGGGGGTGTTCCCAGGGTCAGAGATAGCGCAGTGGACTGAGAGCAAGCATCGAACCTTCCAATCCCCACTGCCACATGGTCCCCGAGCACTTCCATGAGCGAGTCCAGGCCTAGCTGGTTAGGAAGTCTAGGTCATTCACTTTCCTGACCCGCTCCCACACTTTCTGTGTAATCACAGTCAGATCACTTAACATCTCAGTTTATTTTCTTACCTCTGAAACAAGATGGTGCAGCTGGATAGACAGAGAAGCAAACGCTGGGGCACGGGAGAGGCCCATGGTCAAGGCCTGGCACCCCTCGGTCCCCGAAAGCACCTCGAGTAGCCTCAGAGCACCACGCCAGGCCTAGTCCTGCAGCACCATGGGGGTGTGGTCCCAAGTCAAAATAAATGAAAATGGTCAGACTCTCCGAATGCAGTTAATGTTCACGCTACGGTATATATGCACTAAGAAGTGTTATAGAGTGCCTTTGCCTGGTTGGGGCCAAGAGTGTTGCCAAGTCAGAGTTGAGGTGTGGCCGTGCAGATCCATGTGTCTCTTCTTTAGAAAGTTTGTCCAGTTTCTTTATCGAGTCCACTGGTTTGAGCCCAGATTGTGGGCATCTCTAAAGCCCCCTCATTTTCCCTGTTGGGTTTCCCTGAGTGCAGTGATGTTTACGGTAAACTGCTCACAGCAGGCCAGAGCCTTAGCATAGCAGATAGGGCATTTGCCTTACACACTGCCGGCTTGGGTTCACTCCCTGGCATCTCATATGGTGCCCTGAGCCTGCCAGGAGTAAGTCCTGAGCACCACCAGGTATGACCTAAAAAATAAAAACGAAACCAAAAAAAATGATCACAGCTAATTACAGATTTCTTGGGCAGAGAGAAAGTACAGCTTGTAGACACTTGCCTTGCAATAGCTGACCCCGGATTGGGCCCTAGCACCCTATATGGTTCCCTGAGCACCACCAGAAGTGATCCCTGAGCACAGAGCCTGCAGTAAGCCCTGAGCATTGCTGGGTACAGCCCAGCCTTCCCCACCAGTGGAAAAGAAGCCTGTATTTGGGGATGCCCGATGTGCTCAGCGGTAGAGTTGCTTGTCCTGTATCATGAGGCCCTGCTTGGCGTGCCAGATATAAGCCAAACCAAGACTATATCAGAACCCCCGGGAGGGAAGGCTCCCCCAGACTGAATAGGGGACTTCCCAAGGTAGGGCATTGGGAAATCCCCTAATGATCCGTCACAGCTGGGAAGGGGACCTGCCATCTTGCCAAACATCACCCTCACTTTCCTGTCCTGGGGCTTCTTCTGGAACCTTCTCTGACCCTTCTCCCCTGCAGTTGGAAAGGTCGTTCAAGTTCCTGAAAGAGGCCGAGGACCAGCTGAAGGCCATCCCGCAGTTCTGCTTCCCGACGCCAAGGACTGGGCCCTGTCGAGCAGTTCACCAGGTCTGGAGTGCGCACTCTCCTCTTCCCCAAATGCCGTGGCAAGAATTAAAGACACATGGGCCAGAGGGATAGTAAAGAGGGTCAGGTGTTTGCCTTGCATGCGGCCAACCAGGGTTCGATCCTCAGCATCCCATATGGTCCCCAAGAACCGCCAGGAGTAATTCCTGACTGCAGAGCCAGGAGTAACCCCTGGGCATTACTGGGACTCAAAAAGCAGAAAGAAAAGAATTAAAGACTCAGGCAAAGTTGGCAGATCCCCAAGCTCACCTTGAGGCCGCAGAGACAGTGAAGCAGAGAAGGCGCCTGCCTTGCACACGGCCCACCCAGGTTCAATTCCAGGCATCCCATATGGTCCCCTGAGCACCACCAGGAGTGATACCTAGTTCAGAGCCAGTTGATTGGTCTCTGCTGATGGTTTTCAGGCTTATCTGGAGAATCAGTTTCCCTAGCAACCTGGCGTGTTTTTGCTTCCTCAGGGTAGGAAGGTAATTCAGAGTCAAGAAAAAGTTAGGAAAACTGCCTGTCCCTGACTCAGCCTGTTCAGCTGCTCCTCAAATTGGAATAAATTAATATGCTCACTGTTGCTGTCACCCAGGCTTCAGCCCAGCCGGCCCAGAGGGCTGGGTCCCCTCCTGACGCAAGGGACACGGTGTTCCCTGAGATGAGCCCCACTGTCTTTGATACGCTGATGCCAGTGTGTACCACCGGTGGCTCACACTCCAGTGTGGTTTCATTGACACAAGTGCAGAGCCACATCCACATATGAATGACAGTCCAAGCCTGAGGGTGGCTCTGAGCCGCACAGCACCCTAGAGGGGCACAGCAGAGAGGGGCACAGGATGGTGCCACCCCCAACCCCTGGTCTGGAGCTCACGAAGGCGTTTCCCAAGTACTCGCCCCTCTGTGGTGCGTTCTGTGCATCAAGAGGGAGGAAGTTTCTCACTGCCCCCTTGGACATAGTCACGCTTCAGAGCCGGGGGTGTTGGGGCACGGGGCTCCCACTCAGAGCTGGGCGAGGCTGACGGATGAAATCTTCCAGAGTGTCCTCATGTCTGTGTGGCTCTGACACGTCTCACTCTCCCCCACCGCAGTGAAACCTTCTCGTTTGTCTTGACCGGCGAGGATGGGGAGCAGACGGTTCGGGTACTGCCGGAGACTGCTGGTGAGTTCACCAGGCCCCAGGCACAGCCAGCTGGGCACCACTGCCTGCCCTCTGCGGCCACAGGGAACAGGGGAAGGAGCGAGTTAATTGGGAGTGAAGACTGTAAGGGAAGGCTGGAGGGAACAACCCCACTGTTTCCTTCAGAAAGAAAACATCCACCATGACAAACCCAGGGCACGGGCCCCAGTAGCAAAACCATTCAGTGACCGCTAAGCGCAGGCAGCGGTTCCTCATCTGAATAATCACCTTTATAAACCCGGAACATATTCCCCAAAGTGACCATGCTCAGGCTTTTATGGCTCGCCCTCCTGAGCCTCTTCCTTGGGACATCTCTCGTGGCAATGAGTCATAATCCCACTCGGAATGTATTCCAGTTTCCAAAATGATCAGTAGGGGTTAACTTATGGGCAGAGAACAGGCCCTATCCTGTTGGTCAGTGAATTTAAAAGATGACAAAGAGTATTGGTAAAGTGGATTTTTGGTTGAGACTTTGAAAGAATTGAGGTGTGTGTGTGTGTGTGTGTGTGTGTGTGTGTGTGTGTTTTGTGGCGTTTGAAACAAGGCTTAAAAGTCAGTTTCTAGAAAGGAGTTTCAGAAATGATCTCTACTTGGAATTAGCATTGTAAGGAGCATGTAGTCTCCAGGGCTTCAGAGGATCTCGGTGATGTGGGGTAGCCAAGTGAAGCTGCCTTACTTCCTGGGTCAGAGGCCATCCTGAGCATCTGCTACACACACACACACACACACACACACACTCAGAATTAAAAGCGTTGATGGCAGGAGCAATAGTACAGCGGGTAGGGCATTTGCCTTACAAGCAGCCAACCCATGTTCAATCCCTGGCATCCCACATGGTTCTCAGGAGTAATTCCTGAGTGCAGAGCCAAACCCCTGAGCATTGCCGGGTGTGACCCAAAAGGATGCCCTGGAATTGTTTTCTGCCTTACTTCCTAGTTCGCTTATCACATATTGAGCACCTGCTATACAAACACACACATACATACACACACACACACACACACACACACACACACACACACACTTGCTTTGGTCCCATCAAAAGAGTTAAAATTGTTGATGCCCTGTGACTAGAAGCTTCTGCCTCCCCCCACTGGGGCACTGAAGTCCCACCTCAGTGGGTTTGTAAAGCCAATATGCAGGAACACCTGGCACCGGCAGCCACGCAGAGACTTTGGGAAGTCTCCGTGCTGAGAGGCTCACGACAGCCTGCCTCGCGTTTCCTTCCAAACAGCCCGGTGGCAAAGGCAAGCGCCTCCCCGAAGTTTACTGCATCGTGAGCCGCCTAGGCTGCTTCAGCCTCTTCTCCAAGGTGAGATGCGGGTCCCAGGGAGGTGAGCCTGGAGGGACCCCAAAACCCCACTCCTGGTGCTTTTGAGAACCATTGCAGGCTCCAGCATGCAAACTTTTAAACTGCATGATTGACTGGCCTCCCCCAAAACAAAAACCAAAAAACTGATGAACTACTTGAGAAATAACTCTGTCTTGAGCTTTAATGGTAGGGGGTTATATTTTAACATTTTGTTTGAGGGGGCAAAGTGATGGGTTGATTGCTGTTTTTAGGCCACAGCTGGTGGTGTTGGGGGGTTACGCTGAACCCAGGGCTCGCCCCAGCCATGCTCAAGGCCAGGCTGTGCTGGGGATGACGCTCGGGGCCTCCTGCCTGCAGGCATGTGCTCCAGTTCACTGAGCCATCTCTTCAGTCCCTCCCGCTTTTTGAGGGGGCTAGGGTGCACACTCAGCCGTGCTCTGGGCTTACTTCTGACTCTGCTCAGGGATTACTCTTGGCAACGATGTGATGTCAGGGATCAAATCCAGGTTGGCCAAGTGATAAGCTTAACACCCTGCTACTGCTCTGGTGCCCCTCACCCCTCATCCCCAGACTGTTTTTTTTTTCTTTCTTTTTGGGTCACACCCAGCAATGCTCAGGGTTATTCCTGGCTCTGCACTCAGGAATTACTCCTGGTGGTGTTCGGGGACCATATGGGATGCTGGGATCGAACCCAGGTTGGATGTGCAAGGCCATCACCCTAACCACTGGACTATGGCTCCAGCCCCAGACTGTTTTAAGTTATAGATTTAGTGGCGCCGGAGCAATAGCAGAGCACATAGGGCGTTTGCCTTGCATGCGACCAACACCGTTCTATCCTCGGCATCCCATATGGTTCCCCGAGCTTTGCCAGGAGTAAATCCTGAGTGAAGAGCCCAGAGTAACCCCTGAGTGTCGCTGGGTGTGACCTCCAAAAAAGTTATAGATTTAGTGAGATAAAGTCCATGACCAGAGGCTAGAGTGGTAGTACAGCACGGAGGGCGTTTACTTTGCATGCAGCCAACCCAGGTTTGACCCCCGGCATCCCATATGGTTCCCTGAGCACCACCAGGTGTAATTGCTGAGTGCAGAACCGGAAGTAACCCCTGAGTATCACCAGGTGTCACCCAAAAATGCAAAAGAATAAATCCATGACCATACAGTTCAGCCATATACGATATATAACTCCCTGGCTTTTAGCATAGACACAGAATTGTGAGTCATCATCACGATGTTTAGGACATTGTCATTGCCCCAACAAGAAGCCCCAAACCCATCAGGAGCACTTCCCAATCCTGGAGCACCTCCTCTGCTTTCCTCTCCAGGCACTAGTATATGCTGAACCTAAATCTAAGGAGGACCATAGACTTTTTAAAATTTTTATTTATTTATTTGCTTATTTATTTGCTTTTTGGTTCATCAAAAGCAACTCAAGAGTTGCTCTAGCTTTCACTCAGGAATTACTCCTAGCAATGCTCAAGGACCATATATGGGATTCTGGGGATTAAACCGGGTTGGCTGCATGCAAGGCAAATGTCCTACCCACTGTGCTATCACTCTGGTTCCCATAGACTTTTTTTTTTTTTTTTGCTTTTGGGTCACACCCGGGAATGCTCAGAGGTTAATCCTGGCTCTGCACTCAGGAATTACTCCTAGTAGTGCTTCGGGGACCATATGGGATGCCGAGGATCAAACCCGGTCGGCTGTGTGCAAGGCAAACGCCCTACCTGTGCTATCGCTCCGGCCCCCATAGACATTTTTTGTAACTAGCTTCTTTCCCTTAATGAGTTCAGAGTTCATCCATGATTTAGCTTGTCTTTATATCTGACTTCTTCCATGACTAAACAAATTTCATTACATGTTCTTATATAGGTATTTGCATCTTGGGGCTATTTTATCACCAGCTCTTCTACAAATGCACACATTTTTGTTTTATTTTGGTTTTTGGTGTTTGGTCTATACCCTGCCATGCTCAAGAGTTACTTCTGGCTCCACACTCAGGCATTACTCCTGGTGGTGCTCCAAGGCCAACCCTACCCACCGTACTATTGCTCCAGCACTGAATAAACATGTTTTTGGGTGAACTTCATTTCTCTTGGGTTACTATCTAGGAGTGGAATTGTCTCATCATTTGTTACTCAAATTTGAGGAGTTGCCTCGAACGCCTCAAAATAATTAGAGAAAGGATCGGAGAGATAGTATAGCAGGAAGGCGCTCTCTTTGCATGCAGCCATCCCGGGATGGAGCCCCGGCACTGCCTATGATTTCCCGAGCCCTGCCGGAAGTGATCCCTGAGTACAGGAAGTAAGCCCTGAGCACTGCTAGGTGAGACCCCCAAAACAAAACCAACCAAACAAAATAGTTTGAGGGTTTCCTCAAAGTCGTTTCATGATCTTACATTCCCACCATCTCAGAGTGCTGGCTCCCCTGTTCCTGGCCAGCCACTGTACAGAGGTAAGTGGTCTCGTGGTGGTTTGGGTTTGCCTTACCTGGCTGGGGACGCCCCAGAGAAGGTCACACCTGTACCGCCACACCCGTTCACACTCTGTGGGACCCCTAGGGAGAGCTCCAATATCTGTTTGGTTTTCATTCTTTTCACCATCCCCAGAGCCCATTTTACTCCACTGGGGCCAAAATGTTCCTGCTGAGACCATGTGGGATCAGTCCAGTAAATCCCACTACTGGCAACCCAACGGGGAAACCAGGAACTGTACTTTCCTCTTTAGTGAGAGAGACTGCCCAGCATAGGGCAGCGGGAGTGGATGGTCAGGGCCAGAGCCCTGGGCCAGGGGTGAGAGACACACGTGGCCGGCTGAGATGAGGGGCGCCTTCCAGAGCTTTCCATCAAGAGGCAGCGTGGAGGAGAGACGAGCCGCCTTCACGCTAGCGGCTTCCTCTCCTCACAGATCCTGGATGAAGTGGAGAGCGACGAAGCATCTCCCCTGCGCTGGTCCAGCCGCTCATGAGGAGTGTCATGGAAGCCCTTTCCCAGCCCTGGGCAAGACCATCGTGGTCAAGAACTTCCTGCCCGGCTCGGGAACGAGGTGAGTCTCAATCTGTTTCTCCAGACAGGGACAGACCCCTCAGCCACAACCCAGCGTCCCCGGGCTGACTCCCTGTGGGCCCTTAACAGCCCGTGATGTCCTCCTACTCCTCGGAGCTCACAGATGCCACCCCTGAGTGCAGTGCAGCCGTCCCGGCATCCAGCCCCAGAGCTAGGCCTCTCTCCCCTCTGGTCTGTCTGATCTGGCTGATCTGGACAGCAGGGGCCTGCCCTGACGCCTTGGCTTCTCTGTCAGCCCACTACCTTCCTCCCTTTGTATCTGGACCTGCTCTCAGCTGGTCTGTATTGCTTCTCTCAGGTAAAACAGGATCTTTTAGGAAAGACCAGATACTGGTGCTCCATCCGGGACTTCAAAGTATCCCCTTTCCTTGGCTGGGCAGGAATTAGAACAAATGAAGTATTTTTTTTTTTGCAGTTGGTAGTGTGTAGGACATACCCGGCAGGATTCAGGGCTTTCTCCTGGCTCTGCACTCAAGGATCACTCCTGGTGCGACTCAGGGGACTGTTTGAAGTAGCTGGGATGGAACCTGGGTCAGCCATGGGCAAGGCATGTGCCCTACCCGCTGTTCTGTCACTCACACGAGGAACCTGCTTTTATCTGTCCTGTCCCCTTTGATGGCTCTGGGGACATCAGACCCATCCCATTCTGCTTTATGTCGTGGACAGCAGCTCACGAGGCTCTGAGGGGCTCTGCAGGTGGCAGCAGTGCATGGGGCAGTGTCCTGTTGCAGAATCCTAACGCCATGAGGCCAGGGCAGTGCCTGTATGGAACCCCAGCACGTATGTGAACTGTGTTGGGCAGGACCCTGAGCATGAAGCCTCTCTGTGTCCATTGTGGCACTCTTGGCAACTTGGAAAGAGGGAACATGGGGCTGAGGGAAGGAACGTATGTTCTTCACACCTCATACTTCCATCCCTGACAGTGCACGCATGCACACATGCATGCACACATGCATGCACACATGCACATGTATGCATGAACATACTTGCATTGCATACACATGCATGCACATATACACATGTACACACAGGCATACACACACCTGCATACTCACATGCATGCACGTGTATGCATATACACAGACATGTGCACATACCTGCATAGTCAAACATGCATGCACACATACATATGCACATACCTGCATACTCACATGTTTATGCACATGTATGCATGTATACCCAGGCATGCCACATCCCTGCATAGTCACACATGCATGCACACGTGTGCATGTACATGCAATGCGCATACATACATGCTCATGAGGGGAAAGTGTCGAGGCAGACACATGCACCAGAGCAGCCACACAGGCGGGTTCAGAGCATCCTTTACTTTCCTGCTCCTCGTATATGGAGAGGTGAGCGACGCGGCACATGTGTACCCCTGTGCCACCCTGGGGAAGGGAGGGATCTGGTGAGGGGCATGTGGTGGTACCCTGAGGTTTGGGGTGGGGGTCTGCCTGAGCCCCTCGGCCACGCTCCCTCCTGAGACTGAGCGAGGCAGTGGCCTGTGTGACTCTAAGGCTTGGGCTGTTTCCCCGCCTCAGGCGCCACGGGGCTGTGTGGACACGCCAGCACCAAGGAGCGCTCCTGGCCACTGGGGCCAAGGCCATTGCTTCCATGTCCTCTCCCGCCCCGCCGGACTGAGCAAAGTGAAGACTTGGCTCCTCGTGTCCCCCAACCGCCTCACCCCTCTCCTTTCTTTCCCTGTTTTCCTCCCCTTTCCTCCTCTCCTTCTCCCCTGCCGAGGGCCCGGCTGAGGGACTGGGCCCCACCTCACTGCTCCCTGTTCCCCACAGGTGATCGAGCTGTGCCGGCCTCGACTCCCGGCTGGAGCATGTGGACTTGAGTCTCTTTTCTCCTCTCTCAGCGTCCGCCACCTGCTCCAGCGCTTCGCCTCCCTGCTCCTAGAGCGGAGGGTCATCTTCATTGCCGACAAGCTCAGGTAGCAGCCTTGTGCCTCTCACTCCAGTGTTTGAGGGTCAGCCTGGGAGTGGGCGGGACTGCAGAGGACAGCCTGTGAGCCCAGTGTGCGGGGCTGTGGGGTGGAGTTGCGGGAGGGTGCCTCCACGCGGCTCGGTCCAGTAGGGGTGACCGGAAGTCAGCAGAGTCCCAGCCCCTTGCTGGAAAATTGAAGGCCCCAAACAGCATTTCGGAGAACTAGCACTCAGCATCCCTATGTAGAAACCTGTGGTATGTTGCGGGTCAACCAGAACCTTCTGCGTTGGGTGGATTATACAGGACCGTGGGTCAACCTGGACCTTCCGTGTTGGGAAGCAAGTGCTCGGCCATCTGGGTGACTCTGACCCTCTGAGCACCTTGAAAGGAAGGTGAGAGCAGAAAGAAAGGGGAGCTTGGCCGAGATTAGCTGCAGTCCAAGACAGCAGAGGGGACCGGTCAAGAGGCTCAGGACCCCAGACACCACGGGAGCTTCAGGGAAGGACGTGTGGGACTTGACCCCTTCTAGCATGTCCCTGGACAGATATCTGACTCCACCGTAAGGAAAGGCCATGGACAAGCTCCTCCTGTCCCTGCTCTCCCGACCCCAGGTGGCCTTCCCCAGTGTGCTCAGATGGGGGCACCACAGCTGTCCTCCCACCCTCTGTGGGCCTCCCTTCTGCCCGGCTTCTTCACACAGCTGGAGACAGCAACTCCAGGTCCTGGGCCGTGTTCTGCTCCGGCAATTGCCCCTGTTAGTGCTCTCCTTGGGGCCAGAGCCCCAAGCCTTGCATAGAGAGCAGGCCTTGGCAGAGAGAGAGAGAGAGAGAGAGAGAGAGAGAGAGAGAGAGAATATGTGTGTGTGTGTGTGTGTGTGTTCTCCTTGGGGCCAGGCAGGCCTTGGCATAGGGTGTGGGTGTGTGTGTGTGTGTGTGTGCTACGACTCTCTCCTTGGGGCCAGGCAGACCTTGGCATAGGGTGTGGGTGTGTAGGTGCGTGCGTGCGCGTGTGTGTGTGCACGCTCTCCTTGGGGCCAGAGCAGGCCTTGGAGTAGGGTGTGTATTTGTATGTGTGTATTGTATGTGTGTGTGTGTGCGCTCAAATTCATACATGAATGCAAATGTGAAAAAATGCTTCCAGGGACCAGAGTGATAGCACAGCAGGTAGGGCATTTGCCTTACACACAGCCGACCTGGGTTCATACCTCAGCGTATGGTCCCCTGAGCACTACCAGCAGTAATTTCTGAGTGTAGAGCCAGGAGTAACCCCTAAGCATTGCTGGATGTGACCCAAAAAAGAAAAGAAAAGAGAGAAACGCTTCCATTACATTCTGACCCCTACCAGACTTGAGACTGCACAGCCGTCTCCTCCTCAGGGACATCTCCCAGGAGAGGAGCCCCTCCGTGTCCCTGGCCCCTAGTAGTGCTCATGACTTTCTCCAACCCAGAGGCCACGGGGCTCTTCCTGGCCCCTGTGGCATGTGAGTATTCTTCACTCTCATCTCTCACCTCCTAAGTGGCCTTTCCACCCAACACTCTGGAGGCTGGAGCAATAGTGCCCTGTCAGGGAGCCAGTGGGGTTCCCAACAATACGGGAAGAGTTCCCTTCTACCTCCGAGCCGGCGGGGAATGGATGAAAACTCAGGAATCCAGCGCAGTTGTAAAGGCTTTACTATCACAGGTCCTGATATACAATCCAAGAACAGGAAAAATCCTGGACTTTGGGTTCCTGACTGGGCACCATGTGTAGGCCAAAATGGCTGCCACCACGTGTTGAAACCCAACAGAAAATGGAGAGGACGGAGAGGCAGAAGCCAAGGGAAGCCAAAATGGCAAGAGACTTTCTCCTTTCTCTCAGCTTATTTTATAGATAGAAATCCACCAAAACTTCCCAGCTTGGCCCATAGTAGCCTAGGCTATCTAGAGATGAAGGCAGGTAAACAACTCTATTGAAATGCAGCGCTTCAGGTGGACCTTTTGGCTTCACAAATGCCAGAGCTGATTCAAAATCTCCTTAGCAGGGCTGGGAGGGGCTGCAAGCTAAGTGTAGCTGGAGTGACACACTGTTGGTGTCACCCAACAGTAGCCCGGGAAGGGCATTTGCCTTGCACATGGCTGACCCAGGTTAAATTCCTGGCATCCCATATAGGACCCCCACACTCCCCTAAACACCACCAGGAGTAATTCCTGCGTGCAGAGCCAGGAGTCAGCCCTGAGCATCTCTGGGAGTGACCCAAAAGGGGAAGAATGGGCTGGAGCGATAGCCCAGCAGGTAGGGCATTTGCCTTGCGTGGCTGGCCTAGGTTTGATCCCGGCACCTCATATGGTCCCCTGAGCACCGCCAGGAGTAATTCCTGAGTGCAGAGCCAGGAGTAACCCCTGAGCATCGCCAGATGTGACCCAAAAAGCAAAAAAAAATAAGAAAAAATAATTCACCCAACTCCATTCCCAGCATGCCTGAGGAGGCAGGAAGCTGAGCCCAGAGAGTTGGGGCAGGACGAGAACGGGCAGCTGTGGCATGTGAGGAGAGCCCAGCCTGACCACAGGCCTTGAGCTCTGGGAAGTGGCCTTGGGCAGGCTGTTGGGAAGGTTGGCCTGCCAGCGTGGTGGGGTGAGTAGGAGGTTAGAGAGCCCGAGGACTAACTTCTCTCACTTTTCTGGACTGGGAGGGCTGGACGCTGTGCTTTGCCTCTGGGAGCCCTGATTAGACCCCAAGCACTTCAAGAGGAGCAGCCCCCAAAACAAAACCAACAGAAAGTTCACCATGTGGGCTGGAGAAATGGCACAGGAAGGGAAGACCCTTACCTTGCATGCAGCCGCCCCAGGTGTGATCCCCAGCAGCACGACGGCCCCAGGAGCACATCCAGGTGTGGCCTGGGCCTCCCTCCAGAAAAAAGAAAGGCGTCAGCCCGAGTCCTCATCCCGAAGTCTCTGGCGCTGGCTGCTGTGACTCCTGCCTGGACCAGCAGAGATGGAAGAACATCTCTGGCAGCCCGTTTCCGTCGCTAGCCTCCATCTTCACCAGAGCCCAGGACAGTGCATGAGAACAGGGCATGCCTGAGTCACCCCATGACCTCCAGGGGTGCACAGGAGTCAGCTTTGGGTCTGGGTCACCGGCACCACCCTCCCCCCCAACACACACTTTACTGACGCCTCGTCACAGATCTGCCACCGCGAGAGGAAATGGCGGGAGTCGGGGCAGATATCGTAGGAGTTGTAGCGGGGTTTGAAGTGGTGAGCCCGTCAGCTGGAGACTAACATTCTTGCTCCGTTTCATCTTTGGGGGCACGTGGAGTGTCCCAAAGCTGTGTCAAGCCGCAGCTAGACAGAAAAGAAAAGAATGGTGTTGTGATGGCTCGTTCGGTTGTCATAGCAACACCAGCAAGTATTTCCCCAGACCCCTTTCTTCATTTCCCGCGTCATAAACATTTTTTGTTTCTTAGTTGAATCATTTCAAGTCTCCAGGTTTTGGCTAAACCTCCAGACAGAAAGCCCAGCAGAAATTTCAAGCTACCCACAGACAGGATCCAAGTGTCACAGGGTGTGTGAGCATCCCAACAGACACAAAACTGACTTTTTGTCTTTGTGGTAAATCAAGAACATAGGCTAGTGGTGGGACCCCAGCTTTTGGATAACGGGCTGCTGCATGTCGCCGCACACAGGGGCTCTGAGTCTTCTCTGTGACAGACAGCAACGTCCACGGCTCATCCGGATGGAGCTTGGCACCCTCGTCCTGCTCTGTGCTCCTTGGGGACCTTTTTGGTGTGTTTTGGAGCCACACCTGGCAGTGCTCAGGGCCTACTCCTAGCTCTGGCCTTAGGGATCACTCCTGGTGAGTTTGGGGGCAGCGATATGGCACTCGGGTTCAAAGCCGGGTAGGTAGCATGCAAGGTAGGCACCTAAAGCCCTGTTGTATCACTCTACCCCTCAACTATATCATCTAAAAGATCAACTCGTATTTCTTTTTATTTGTTTTATGTTTTGGCCATACCTGGTGGTATATCCCCGAGCACCACCGGGATCATCCCTGAGTATCACCTAGTGTGACCCCCAAACAACAATAACAAAAGAGGTTCATCAGTATTTTTTCACTTTTTTTTTTTTTTTGGGTCACACCCGGCAATGCTCAGGGGTTTCTCCTGGCTCTGCACTCAGGAATCACTCCTGGCAGTGCTCAGGGACTATATGGGATGCCGGGATTGAATCTGGGTCAGCCACATGCAAGGCAAATGCCCTACCTGCTGGACTATCACTCCAGTCCCCCACTTTTTCCTTTTTTAATTGACTTTTTTTGCTTGTTTTTTGGGGGTCACACCCGGCGACGCTCAGGGGTTACTCCTGGCTCTGCACTCAGGAATTACTCCTGGTGGTGCTCGGGGACCATGTGGATTGCCGGGATCGAACCTGGGCCGGCATAGGCGGCTGCGTGCAAGGCAAATGCCCTACCCGCTGGGCTATCACTCTGGCCCCACTTTTTTATTTTTTAATTGATTTTCCCTGTCTTGCGTGGCTGCTTTGTGGCCGCATGGTTCATCAATAAATGCACGAGATGAGAGACTACTACAAGAGTATTCCACCCGCACAGCAGAGCCTGGCAAGCTACTGTGTCGTATTTGATGTGACAAAAAACAGTAACAATTGTAGACCTCGTATGACCTGAAGGAATGGTTTGAGGTTCTTCATGTTCCTGGAGCAATGGATGCCCTTGGGCTACACTAGCATGTGACAGGACGTATGAAGATGTTACTGGTGCTCACTCAAGCAAATCAATGAACAATGGGAAGACAAATGTTACAAGTGATACAAGTGGTTTTAATTTACCCTGGACAGTCTGATGATGGTAAGATCAGACCTATGGCATCATAGAAACCAACACAGGTGTGTTCGTTTGCTCCTGAGCTCAGCTGCCCCATAACTCAGCTGCCCTATAAATGAGAGCAGATGCTCTCATTGGAAGACATGAAACACAAGTCAAGACCTGGGCTCTGTAGGGGTGTCTGGAATCGTGGCTGGGCTCTCCTCATATGCCACAGCTGTCCATTCTCATCCTGCCCCAACTCTCTGGGCTCAGCTTCCTGCCGCCTCAGATGTGCTGGGAATGGAGTTGGTGAATTTTTTCTTCCCCTTTTGGGTCACTCCCAGAGATGCTCAGGGCTGACTCCTGGCTCTGCACTCAGGAATTACCCCTGGTGGTGTTTAGGGGAGGGTGGGGGGGTCCCATATGGGACGCCAGGAATTTAACCTGAGTCAGCCATGTGCAAGGCAAATGCCCTTCCCCGGGCTACTGTTGGGTGACACGCCAACAGTGTGTCACTCCAGCTACACTTAGCTTGCAGCCCCTCCCAGCCCTGCTAGGGAGATTTGAATCAGCTCTGGCATTTGTGAAGCCAAAAGGCCCACCTGATGTGCTGCATTTCAACAGAGTTGTTTACCTGCCTTCATCTCTAGATAGCCCAAAATGTGGAAACCGTGCTGGTTTCTGGTGCGGAGGCTTAGCACTCACCAGTCTGCAGGGCAGGCATTATTCCTTTCTGAGGGGACGGGGGAACCACACCTTGCTGTGCTCAGGGATCTCTCCTGGCTCTGTGCTCAGGGTCTCCCCTGGCAGTGCTCGGGGGACCATAGGTAGTGCCAGGGATCAAACCCAGGTCTGCTGCGTGCCTGACCAGCACCCTCCTTGCTCTGCTCTCCCGGAGTGATTGGTTTTGTTGCAGCAGGGACACTTGTGACTTAGCATCAAGTTCTCTGCGCTGTGTCCAGAGTCTCTCTTGGTGGCTCCCGGCCTGGCATAACTGGTATTGCTGGCCAGGCCCGGCACGTCGCTGGCCTCTCTGAGCCCCCTTGTACGAGATGTGCCTCGCCCCGAGCGCTGAGCCAACCCCCGCTTCCTTCTGTCTGTCATCAGCACTCTGTCCAAGTGCTGCCACGCCATGGTGGCCGTCATCTACCCCTTCACCTGGCAGCACACTTTACATCCCGGTACTGCCCCCGCCATGATTGACATCGTGTGCGCGCCCACCCCCTTCCTCATCGGGCTGCTCACCAGCTCGCTGCCGCTGCTCCGGGAACTGCCGCTGGAAGAGGTGGAGTGGGGCCGTGGGTGCTGCACACGGCGGGCAGAGGGGTGGGGTGGCATAGGCTCTGTGCAGGCCACGAGGGATTAGGACGACCACCTGTGCCTACCTCGGCCCCCTCAGGACTGCCGTCTTCATCTCCCTTGCCCCCGATGGACCTGCTGGTGTGAACATCGGCTGACTAGGAGAAATGTGAACAATAGCAGTCAGAGCACTGTGCCATGAGCACCCCGACCCCCCCCCCCACTCCCGGCACCTGCATGGGGTGCAGTACCTGGGCTTTACATTTGGGCGGATATGGGACTGGAGCGATAGCCCAGCTGGTAGGGCGTTTGCCCTTGCACGGCCGGCCCATGCTGGCCCAGGCTCTATCCCCGGCATCCCATACGGTCCCCGAGCACCGCCAGGAGTAATTCCTGAGTGCAGAGCCAGGAGAAACCCCTGAGCATTGCCGGGTGTAACCCAAAAAAGCAAAAAAAAAAAAAAAAAAAAAAAAATTTGGGCAGATAACAGTATTAGCCAAGGAGCCACAAAGGTAGTACACTGGCCTTGCATGTGACCAAGAGGTTCAGTCTTGGCACCCCTGAGCCCACCAGGAGTGAGCTAATCACAGAGTCACAAGTAAGCCTGAGTGTGACCGGAAAAAACAAAAATAAAAACTCCAGGGGCCGGAGCGATAGCACAGTGGGTAGGGCGTTTTCTTTGCACACGGCCGACCTGGGTTCAGTTCCCGCATCCCATATAGTCCCCCGAGCACCACGAGAAATAATTCCTAAACGAAGAGCCAGGAGTAACCCCTGAGCATTGCCGGGTGTGACCCCCACCAAAAAAAAAAAAAAAAAAAAAAAACCCAGGGTTGGCCCAAACTGCCCTTTCCGTGAGTCTTTTCCTGGTCGCTCGGAGGCCACTGCTGAGCGGCGGGCTCTGGGCTGGTTCCCAGGGGGCAACCTACGGCATTTCTGCAGCGCTTCACTCCCAGCCCCTTTTCGACCAGTCTCTGCCCCATGTTCTGACCAACAGAGAGGGCACCCTCACACACGTCATTCGCTCTGCACCCTAACAATCCTCCCAGGCCCCTGGAGGTGGCACTCGGGCCGGATAGTGCTCATTCTGTCCAGTCGGGACCAGCAGGGACGAGGCCTTCGGGCTACAAGGTTGTGCGGGCACCACCCCCGCCCTGTGCTCACCCCAGAGAATCTTCCCCTTTGGCCCCCACATGGAGAAGTGGGGAGCAGGTCTTTCCCAAAGCTCAACTGACAAACCCACCACCTGCTGTTTGTTATTTCCTTAGACGCCCTCCTGGGTACTTCTCCCTCCCCCGGAATGAGGGGCTGAGCAGTCAGTCTGGGAGAGCAGAGAAGCCCCGGCTGGGCTGATGGCGTCTCACCTGCCAGCAACTCCGAGAGCAGGTTGGGTCCAGAAAGCTGCGGTGCTGGTGCCACGTGCTGAAAGCACCATCTCTGTTCCGCATCACCTGTGGCTGCCCCCCACCTGCTGCCTCTCCAGGCCCAGGGTGGAGCTGGCGACTAGACCACTGCCCTCCCAGTAACCAGTCCTTCTCTCTGTCCTGTAGGTCCTGGTGGTCGACCTGCGTCAATGACCGGTTCCTCCGACAGGTGAGCTGGAAGGCAGGGCTGCCCTCAGCAGACTGCTCTCTGTAGCTCTCTCTTTGTCCTGGGGACTGGGAGGGTAGAGCAGGCTGGGCTGGGGCATCTCTGCCAGGGGCTGACTGAGGATAAGACAAGGGCAGGGTCAAAGATGCGCTCACAGAGGGGTCAGAGGGATAGCAATGGGTAGGGCGTTTGCCTGGCTGACCCGGGTTCGATTCCCCGCATCCCATATGGTCCCTGAGCACTGCCAGGAGTAAATCCTGAGTGCAGAGCCAGGAGTAACCCTGAGCATTGCTGGGTGTGACAAAAAAAAATAGATGGGTTGGCAGAGGATAGATTTCCTCTGACAATCAGAACTTGAGTGTACATTACAGCAACAAATAGCCTTTGTTTTTTGTTTTTTTTTTTTTTTTTTTTTTTTGCTTTACTTTCTTGGGTCTCAGGGGGTTTCTCCTGGCTCTGCATTCAGGAATCACTCCTGGCACTGCTCAGGGGACCTTATGGGAAGCTGGGGATTGAACCTGGGCTGGCCTTGCGCAAGGCAAACGCTGTCTCCACTGTATTATTACTCCAGCCCCAACACTCAGCCTTTTTTCTGATCCTTAGGAATACTTGAGCAATGGGCTTCTGTGATAGCTCAGTGGGGAAGGCGCTTGCCTTGCACATCCAACCCACGTTTGATCCCAACACCCCAAATGGTATACCCCAGCCCCACCAGAAGTGAGCCCTGAGCACAGAGCCAGGAGTCATCCCTTTTTGGGCCACAATCACCCAAAAATAACAGCAAATAGTTGATCATGGAGCGGAGAGGTAGTACAAGTTGGGCACTCGCCTTGCACATAGCCTACTTGAGTTTGATCCTGGCACCATATACAATTCCCTGAGCACCCCAGGAGTGACCCTGTGGGTGCCACTGTGGGTGGTCCCGCATAAACAATGTTTGGGCACAATGGTGATAATATTGTCATTAGTCATTTTGTCATTTGTTTTCCCGTTGTTCATCGATTTGCTCGAGTGGGTGCCAGAAATGTCTCCATTCATTGGGAATGAGGACCATTATTGTTACTGTTTTTGGCATATCAAATACACCACGGGTAGCTTGCCAGGCTCTGCCCTGGTTCTGGGTTCATCCCAGGGGCCCAGTCTTTTTCTATGTCAAACCATCAACCATCCAGGGTCCACGGGGCAGAGCCCTGGGTGTAGACAAGCCTGTCTCCCGGTCCGCCACCTGCCGATGCAGCCAGGCACCGCAACCACACCTACCATGTCTTGAGGGGCAGGGATAATACTGCAGGTAGGGGAAATTATCATGCAAACCTATATATAGATTTTCCTCAACTGGGTTACATCCTGATAAATCCATTAATAGTAGGAAATACTGCTAAGGAGAAAAATCCATCTACTCTATCTCACCTACCAAACACCTACTCTCAAGGCTGTATCCCAGCTGACCTTCATCACACTCAGATGCCCTGTGGGGCAAAAATCACTAGACACAAGGTTTGTTTTATAATTAAGCATTAACTAGCTCAGGTCATTTATTGAACTCTGTATTCTGTAGCGTCCCACACTTACTCAGGTGATGGCCAGGCTGATCACAAGCTACCACCCACTGCCACTGCGTAGAGTCACACGGGAATTCTTGGTGCCAGCTATAGACAGGGAACGTTCAGAAGTCAAGGACAGGGCCGGAGCAGTAGTACAGTGGGGAGTGCGTTTGCCTTGTACACGGCCAACCTGAGTTCTATTTCCAGCATCCCCAGTCATCCCCCAAGCCCACCAGGAGTGACTCCTGGGTGCAGAGCCAGAAGTGACCCCCTGACCCTCACTAAGTGTGGCCCTACCCCCAAAAAAAAAGAATCAAAATTTGGTTTTAATTTGGACAGGCTTCTACTGAGGGCTGGTCACTTTGGCACCATTGTAAAGTGAAAACCAGACACAAAGCATTCTGAGATTAAAAGGAAAACTTACACAGGTATTCGTACCACTTGTCCTGAGTGGGAGACTTGTCGGAGATGGGTCCGGGTGACTGTCTCAGCATGTCCACGATCCTCTGTACTGATCAGAAACAATTAGGGTTCTCAGAGATAGTAACGTCACGTTTCTCTTCTGCTTAGCATTTGCTCATAAAGGCAGGTCCTAGCAGAGCTTGTAAAGAATCTGTTCAGGGCTGGAGTGATAGTCCAGCCAGTAGGGCGTTTGCCTTGCACGCGGCCGACCTGGGTTGGATCCCTCGGCATCCCATATGGTCCTCTGAGCACCGCCAGGAGTAATTCCTGAGTGTAGAGTCAGGAGTAACCCCTGAGCATTGCCAGGTGTGACCCAAAAAAAAAAAAAAAAAAATCTGTACAGGAAGATACCCAACCTTCTGACGGATTTCTTTTTGAGCTGATGTAGCCAAACTGTTGAATAGTTTTAGGGTGTTGAAACTGCCTTTTTGTCTATCTTTTCACATGTTTCCTGGGGCCTGCTGGGAGACTCTGACCTCAGCATTACTCTGTGGCAGTTTCATTTCCCCTTCCTTTTTGATCTTGCAGTGATGGATGGCATGCTTGGGTGGGCTGATTTCACACGTTTCAGGTGCAGTGGCATTGCACAGTGGTGGTGTTGGCTGGGGTTGCACCCTTTCCCCACAGTGCTCAGAGACACCTGTGTGTGGTGAGCTGGAGGTAAAATGCATGGTTGTGTTGCCAAGAATCCCAGACTCAGCAGGTGGGGATGCACTGAACTGAGCCATAGCACGGAAAGCTCCCTTGACATCACGCATCTCACACTGGCCAGAGGACAGTGGGACAAGGTACTAGTTTTATTTATGTATTTTCATAAATAAAATACATATTTTATTTATTTTCATCAATAAATGCTGTATTTAGAGGTGACTACAAGAGTATGCCACCTGCATGGCAAGCCTGGCAAGCTGCCTGTGTCATATTTGATATGCCAAATACCAGTAACAATTATGTTAGGTCATTCCTATGACCAAATATACTGTTTTGAGGTTCTTTATGTTCCTGGAGCAAGCAGATGCCCTTGGGCTCTACTAGCATGAGACAGGACATATGGAGATGTTGCTGGAGCCCGCTTGAGCAAATTAATGATGAACGGGAAGATAGTGATAGTGATTTTTTGGTTTTTGGGGTCACAGCCGGTGATGCTCAGGACTTACTCCTGACTCTGCACTCAGGAATTACTCCTGGCAGTGCTCGGGGACCATATGGGATGCTGGGGATTGAATCTAAATTGGCCCCATGCAAGACAAATGCCCTACCCACTGTATTATTGCTCCAGCCCCCCAGTACTGGTTTTATATTTTAAGTTCTTACATTTAAGTCTTGGTTCATTTTGAGGTAATTTATGTGTGTGCAGTTTAAGACAGAGGTTCAATTTTATTATTCCTCCCCTTTTTTGAGGAGGGTAGTTTTGAGGCACATCATATAGTATCCTGGCTCTGTGCTTAAGAATGACACCCTGGGTCAAGAGAGATAGTACAGCAGGTAGGGTGCTTGCCTTGCATCGCGATCAACCCAAATTCAATCCCCAGCATCCTATGTGATCTCCTGGCACCACCAGGAGGAATTCCTGAGTGCAAAGCCAGAAGCAACCCCTGAGCATCACCAGGTTATGACACAAAAACAGGCAAGCAATTGACCACTGACCATGCTCAAGGGACCATATGGGGTGCTGGGGAATCAAACCAGGTTGGGCTGCATTGCGAGGTAATTGCCTTAATATCTGTACTATTTCCCCCAACCCTGTTTGCGATCTTTTTGATTTTTTGGGTCACAGCTGGCAGTGCTCAGGGTTTATTCCTGGCTCTGCACTCAGGAATTACTCATGTCAGTGCTTGGGGATCATATGGCCAGCCCAGGATCAAACCCAGGCTAGCCACATGCAAGGCAAATGCCTACCCACTGTGCTATTGCTCCAGCCCCTGTTTCAATCTTTAGCATGTGGAAATTCACCTTCCGTAACACTGTTTGGTTTATTTTGGGGGCCACAGCTGGTAGTCCTCAAGATTTACTCCTAGTTCTGCACTGAGGGATCATTCCTGGCAGTGCTCAGGGGACCATATGGGGTGCCAGGGATCAAATTTGAGTTAGCTGAGTGCAAAAGGAAGTGTTACCCACTGTACTGTCATCTTTTTTTTTTTTTTTGACTCTTTGGTCATACTCATTGATGCTCTCGGGCTACTTCTGACTCTACGCTCACTCAGGAATGACTACTGGCAGTGCTCAGGGAACTATATAGGATGCCGGCAATCACCCTAGCAGTGCTCAGGGGACCATAGTGGTGCTGGGGATCAGTCCTGGGTGGGCGCATGCAGGGCATGTACCCTCCTGCTGTACTATCACTCCAGCCCCCCACACTCGGTATTCTTTTTTTTTTTTTGCTTTTTTGGGTCACACCCGGCAATGCTCAGGGGGCTACTCCTGGCTCTGCACTCAGGAATCACTCCTGGCGGTGCTCGGGGGACCATATAGGATGCCGGGAATCGAACCCGGGCGGCACAAGCCGGCCGCGTGCAGTAGGCAAACACCCTACCTGCTGGGCTATCGCCCCCACACTCGGTATTCTTGATGTACTTGTCAGACATTTAGTTGAGACACTTGACTATGGAATTGTCCACATCCCAACTCTAGGTGAGTAATTCTCTTCCTTTACTTTACAGGACTCTCCTCTCTTCCTCTCTCTTCTTTCATATTTCCTAAAGACAGCTATCTACTTCAGGGGCCAGAGAGAGCACAGGGGTAAGGCACTTGCCTTGCATGCAGCCAATCCCAGTTCAGTCCTGAGTATTGCAAGTGTGACCCAGTGACTTAACCTCTTCCAAGTTCATATATATGTATGTATATAATATATGTGTATATGTATGTGCATATATGTGGAGATGTTACTGGTGCCCGCTCAGAGCAAATTGATGAACAACGGGAAGACAAGTGATACAAGTGATATATGTGTATAAATGTGTGCATATATATGTGTGTGTATTGTGTGTACAGTTTTTTTTTTTATTTTTTTTGGGTCACACCCGGCGATGCTCAGGGGTTTCTCCTGGCTCTGCACTCAGGAATTACTCCTGGCGGTGCTCGGGGGGACCATATGGGATGCCAGGGATTGAACCTGGGCTGGCATGGGCGCCGCGTGCAAGGCAAACGCCCTACCCACTGGGCTATCGCTCCGGCCCTGTGTGTACAGTTTAAGACAGAGGTTCAATTTCTTTTTCTCAGAGGTTTAGTTTCATTATTCACACACATGTTAGAGATAGTGCATTGCACACACTCAAGTATTCCTCCTGTTGGGCCAGAGTGATAGCACAACCGGTGGCTGTGCCTTGTGCACACAACTGACCTGGGTTCGATCCCAGCATCCCATATGGTCCCCTGAGCACCGCCAGGAGTAATTCCTGAGCATTGCCGGGTGAAAACGAATAATAATAATAATTCCTCCTGGTGGTGCTGGGGATCGAACTTAGGTTGGCCGCATGCAAGGTAAAAGCACCTTACCTGCTGTACTATCTCTCTTGACCCAGGTGTCATTTTTGAGCACAGAGCCAGGGTACTGTATACACACATACATTTACACACAAATATGTAGGAGTTATTTAGGACTCTGATGAATTCTTTTTTTTATGTTGTTTTTTTTTTTTTTTTTTGGGGGGTCACACCCGGCGATGCTCAGGGGTTACTCCTGGCTCTGCACTCAGGAATTACTCCTGGCGGTGCTCGGGGGACCATATGGGATGCCAGGGATCAAACCCAGGCCAGCACAGGCCGGGCTGCGTGCAAGGCAAACACCCTACCCACTGGGCTATCGCCCGGCCCGACTCTGATGAATTCTGTCCATGAATCTGTATATGTCTGGTTTTTTTTTGTTTTGTTTTGTTTTTTTTTGTTTTTGTTTTGTTTTGTTTTGTTTTGTTTTGTTTTTTGTTTTTGCTTTTTGGTCACACCAGCGATGCTCAGGGGCTACTCCTGGCTCTGCACTCAGGAATTACTCCTGGCGGTGCTCGGGGACCATATGGGGATGCCGGGGATCAAACCCAGGCGGTACAGGCCGGCTGCATGCAAGGCAAACGCCCTACCCGCTGGGCTATCGCTCCGCCCCATGTATGTGTCTGTTTTTAAGCCAGCACCTTACTGTTTTGATTGTTTGTTTGAAATCAGAAATTGTGATATTTTCCACTTTTCCTTTTTCTTCTCAAAATTGCTTTGGCTATTTTGGGGTCTTCTATGGTTCTGTACAAATCTGAGGGTTAATGTTTTTTCTATTTCTGTGAAAAACATCCTTGCAATGTTTTGAGAGTTGCATTGAATCCCTAGATGGTTCTGGGCAGTTTGGCCCTTTTTTTTTTTTTCTTTTCTTCAAATTTTATTACACCACTTTTAGACATACAATTGCAAGATGCTCATGTCAAGTTTTGGTTCTGCAGTGTTCCAACACCCATCGCTCCACCTGAACCCATCTCCCCATCACCAATGTCCCCACCTCCCTCCCCCTCCCACACCTCAACTACTTGGTGGGTTCCGTATGTCTTTTCTCTCCTCTCTATCTCTCCCTCCCGCCAAACTTTCCTGCACATCGGTAGAATGCAGTACATTAAAGGACATAACTGTTTCCACTAGTTTGATGGACTGACCGCGTGACTTAGGGGCCTCATGGTCAGCGTTCAGAAGCGAAAATGGCGGCTAATGTAGTGGACGAGTCTCATCCGGCTCTTCTGGGGACCCCCAGAGGTGATGGGCCCACTCCCAAAACCCATCTGTCCTCCTGCGGGCCCCATGGTCAGCTGAGCCTGGGAAGAGCTGAGTTCCAGCTTCCCCAGCCTCGTCTGAGGCTCTGCATGCTATGACTGGTCACCTCAGGGCAGCTCCTGGGTGGGGCTACTGGGCTCAAACAAAATGGAGGGGGAAGGGCCGACCCCAGCTCCATCTGACGAATTCCCGGTGATTCAGTTTGGCCCTTTTAAACACGTCCATCCTTCCAGCCCACTAGCCCAGCTGTCTCTCTTTGTATTGTCTCTCCTTTTCCTGATCTGTTGCCCTTCACCTTCACCTTCATCTTGACATGACATGGGTATTGACTGGTAGCTCAACTAGGGAAGCTGAGGTTAAGCCAAAAGGAGTCAGACTTCTTACCTCTGCTCTCTGGC
>JAJIBD010016243.1:0-17958 GCA_021461705.1 Cryptotis parvus | reverse complement strand
TTGAAACTTGATTTCTACTGATATGTAATTAAGATAACATTGAGTTAAACATATGAACAAGATAAATAATCTGTAAATGTAACATTTATAAGTGATAAATATTAATATATAAAATTTGAATACATTTTCAAGTTATTACGAAAGATTAGTTCAAGATAGGTTGATGACTTATTGTATTGCTATTTAATAATTTGTATAACATACTCATAATTTTCTATTTATATTTATAAAATGTAATATCTTTATGTTTATATAAAGGTGATAGTAACATTCTTGCCTCAGGTACTGCAAAAGAGTTCGGAATAAATGGGAAAGACATCTTAGGATGCACAAAATGCTACAGCACATGCTTTGCAGATGGGGCCCCAAGTTCAGTCTTTGGTACCACACAGTCTCCCAAGCACCATAGGAAGCAACCTTGGCGCACCAGGAGTAGCCTCCAAGTACTGACAGGTGTAACCCTCGCACAAGGAAGCTGGCAAAAAGAATTTTTTTTTTTGGTCACACTCAGCAATGCACGGTGCTTACTCCTGGCTCTGCACTCAGGATTTACTCCTGGTGGTGCTTGGGGACCATATGGGATGCCAGAGATCGAACCCGGGTCTGCCGCATGCAAGGCAATCGCCCTTCCTGCTGGACTATAGCTCCGGCCCAAGAATCTTGTAGAACAAAGTGTTGGGAAGAGAAGCTAACAAAATAGTCACAAGTGAAAATAGTTGGTAGAGAGCCTCCAAATACTTCTAGCACCGAAGCTTCTCAACCCACCGGCATCCTTACACAGAGACTGCCATAATAAATAAACGAGTTGTCCCAATTCCACTTAAAGGACAACTTTTTAAATGTTTGCTGAATTTTATCTTCTTGAATGACCACCTGCTCAATAATAGATGCGCGGGGGGCGGAGCGATAGCCCAGCGAGTAGGGCGTTTGCCTTGCATGTGGGCGGCCCATGCCGGCCTGGGTTCGATCCCCGGCATCCTATATGGTCCCCGAGCACCGCCAGGAGTAATTCCCTGAGTGCAGAGCCAGGAGCAACCCCTGAGCATAGCCAGGTGTGACCCAAAAAGCAAAAAAAAAAAAAAAAAAAATAGATGAGCTGCAATTACCTCTCCCTATGCCAATCATTCATTTTTATCTCTCTCAGTTGAACCACTCCGATTAGAACTCCCATTAAAGAGGTGAAGAGATGGGAAAGGAGACAACATGCTTGAGCTCAGCTCTTATCAGCTACCACTGCTTTATTCTGCAGCCTTTCAGTAAGACTCATGAAATACATGCATGGCTTATTATTCACTTCTTGATCACTTGACATCCCGTTATTCATCGATTTGCTCCAGCGGGCGCCAGTAGCATTTCCATTTGACCCCCATCACATGCCAGTGTAGCCCAATGGCATCTGGTTGCTTCAGGAATACAAAGAGCCTCAAACCGTTCATTCAGGGTCTTGAACGAATGGTGTATTATTAGTTTTCATCTTACCTAATCCATTGTAGCATTCGACACAATTCATTTCTAGGGAGAGTCCCTAGAAATACTTTCTTTACTTGGTTTTTACGAAGTCTCTCTCTCTCTCTCTCTCTCTCTCTCTCTCTCTCTCTCACTTGTTCTACAACTTTGTCAACTCTTCACTAGTTTCCATTGCTGGTTGTCCCTTATCTTTTCTATTTCTAAGCTGAAATGCTCCCAGACTTGATCCTAGGATAGCTAACATTTTCCTTCTCTAAAGTCCATAGAGGGCTGAAACAATAGTCCAACAGGTAGGGCGTTTGCCTTGCATGTTGCTGACCCGGTTTCGATCCCCAGCATCCTATATGGTTCCCCTGAGAACCGCCAGGAGTAACTCCTGAAAATTGTTGGGTGTGACCCAAAAAGTAATCACTGTCACTGTCTGTCTGTCTTCTCGTTCATCATTGATTTGCTCAAGCTTGCACCAGTAACATCTCCATATGTCCTGTCTCATGCTAGTAGAGCCAAAGGGCATCTGCTTGCTCCAGAAACATAAAGAGACTCAATCCATTCCGGAATGAGTTCTATAATTGTTACTGGTATTTGGCATATCAAATACAACACGGGTAGCTTGCCAGGCTCTGCCATGCAGGTAGCATACTCTTGTAGTCATCTCTAAGTCCAGCATTTATTGATGAACCGCACAAATAGGCTGGTCTGCTGGGTGGAGTTTTGACGAGAGAGAAGTCCGGATGTGGAAAATGGAGGCCCTCATGGAGTGGGCGGTTGTCTGGCTTGTTGTAAGGCTCTGCTGGGGTGGAGGGCCAGGGCTAGTACCCACCATCCCTCCTGGGCCGCTGGCGGCTGGGCACAGGGAGAGCAAGTAGCAGCTCTGCCCCATGTCTGTGAGTCTCAAAAAAAAAGACTTTTTTTGCTTGTTGGGTGTGACCCAAAAAAAAAAAAAAAAAAAAAAGTAAAAAAATAAAGTCCGTAGAGGTTTGAATAATCTTAGTTAATGTCTCTAACTCAGGCTTTTTTCTAAAATTCGGTTTTTATATATCCAACTTCCTTCTTGATAAATGATCCCGTGCCTTGAATACATGCTCAAATTTAATATAATTCAAACTAAAATTTATTCCCCCCAATATGGATTTTCTTATATTGTTATCCTTGTAGTAAAAGGCAAGGACATCCTCCTGTATTGATACTAAGACTCCAAATTTGTTGGGTTCTTAATTCATTTTTTTTGTTTTTTATGTATTTCTACTATAGTTTTATTTTAATGCTACTAAAGCACCATGCAACGGGTCTGGTGCTTGACTTGCATTCAGCCAACCTGAGTCTAACTTCTAATATCACATATGGTCCTCTGAGCACTGCCAGGAGTAATTCTTGAATGCAGAACCAAGAGTAACCCCTGAGCATTGCCAGATGTTATCCAAAAAAGCAAAAACAACAATAAAAGCATAATGATATAAAAGTTAAGTTTCAAACCTACAGTGTTTCAGCACTGATCCCACCACAGAGTCAACTGCTCTCCACCAGTTTTCCTAAGTTTCTTCCCATACTCCAGCCCCACACCCACACACCCCAAGCTGCATCTTGACAGGCATCCTTTTTAGTTGTTTAAAGGGTTGTTTGAATTTTTAAGATGTTTAAGTTTTTGTTTGTATCCCATTCATTTTTAGTTCTTAATTATATCAGCAACCACTTATCAGTTCTTTGAAAGTATATTCAGAATCTACTTATTAATACCCATATTTGAATCAACATTACCTCTCCCCAATATCATTGCCAAAACCTTCCAACTTCCCCTTATATTGCCCTGTATCACCACCCTCCTTCTGCCTCTTCTCCATGTGGCAGCCAGAGTTCCATTTAAAATATATATAAGTCAGAGCATATTATGCCTTTTCTCAAACTCCCCTGTAACCTTGCACCCCTGCTCCTTCTCTTACTTCAAATCTCACTTTGCTCCATCTATCTTGTTTCCTGGATTTTTTACAGGCCCCCAATTTCTTGCCCTTCTTTGCACATTCATTCTCCTCCACCTGAAAAGCTCTTCCACCAGATTATGTTTGTGATACTGCAAAAAAAAAAAAAATATATATATATATATATGCATAGAAGAGTAGTCTAGTGGTATAGTTTTCTTCCATGATATAGATAGATAGAAAGATAGAAAGACAGAAAGACGGAAGGATGGAAGGACGGAGGGATGGAAGGGACGGAAGGATGGAGGGATGGAGGGACGGATGGGCGGATGGACAGAGGACAGAGGGACGGATGCATGGAAAGTTTATGTTCTTTCACACATCCCCCAAAGCCTGTATTTCAAGTAAACACCTATAATTATCTTGGGCTTGCTTGGATGGAAGCTATAAGAGCTATATTCTCTTCACTTGTAAGTAATAAGTCAAAAAAGCGATTACCGCTGCAAAACAAACAAACCCATAAAACCCACAAAATTTTTATATAATCATGATGTTTAGAAGTGGAGGTAAATTTAATAGCTTAAGTAAAATGTATTGACTGGTTGCATAGATGACATGGATATGTAGTAGAGGAGTGATATCTTTTTTATAAAAAAAACTAAAATTATTGGGCTGTGAAAATTCATACAACTTTAACTAAAATAGAACAAGTCTTTAAAAAGAGAAAAAAAGTATATGAAAAAATTCACTCAAATTCTAGACACTTTTCATGATTCAGCTCTTCACAGAGAGATAAACTTTAAAACAAGTCAAAAAATGTAAAAACGTGTTTTTTAAAAAATGGTAATTACCTTTTGAATATGATCAGTAATACCCTTTAGAATTTTATAAAAAATGATGATCTCTCAACTGAGAAAATGAACTCAAAATTCTAGAGAAATCCATGACTTCCTGATACTCTTACATCTTGCAAGCCTCTACACATTAAAATTAAGAACCCTTATTATAGAGAAAATAATAGAACTCAGACAAAATGCTAGAGTCTCAACATGGTTCATATGGTTCACACTTTGTCAAGCATTTATAAAACTGACTGGACCATGTGCCAATGGCAAACCATTAACTATTTTGTACAGAGCTAAGGTTCCAAGTATATCTTAAAAAGAGTCACATTTAAAGTCTCTAAAACTATTTCCTGCTCTCTGTGGTTTTTGAGACCAGAGGGCAGTGCTTCTCTTACATATTAAATAGCTCTCTTTGCTTCAAGAGTTTTTGTTTTGTTTAATTTCAAAGAGAGTGTGCTCTAGAGATTGGATAGCACAGGATCACCACGCATTTCCTTCCCATTAGCAATGCTTTGTTTAGTTGGAAAGTGTCAGTCCATACTTCCATCTTCTGGACCCAATTTGGCTAGAAAAGATTAAAGAAACCCAAACCAGATTCCTTACACATTAATAATGATGAAGGCCCTGTGGAATTTGGTATATAAATGTTTGCACTTAACATAGAAAGTTTCAAAACACAACTGAGATAGATCAGAATTGGCCAGAAAATAAAACTATTTTCCAGATTTTCAGTCATTCACAGGGACCCACTTTAGAGTTTTTGAGAAAGATTATAGAAAATATAACAGGGGGGAAGAAAATGAAGCAGTCGGTAAAGTATTAATTTGGAGTGACTTTGAAACACTAAGTTTCCCTGTTGTACATGACTGTTGAGTAAGACTTTACACCAATCTCTCCTTTCAGTAATCCATAACTCGCATGTGGTCCACTGCCAAATTCAAAGGAGGCCAAGGAACATTATTTACAAAATGCGGAAGAATATTTAAGGCACTCTGTTTTATGCTGGCAATCTGCCCTACACAAAACACAGAAATTTAGATTTTGCAGAATACTTATTGCACAAAAGAAAAAAAAGAACCATTTACCTTGCAGTCTTTTATTACTAGTAGATTGCAAAGCTACCCTCTTCTCTAACCCCAATTTTTTTTTAAATATGACTTTTAAAAAACTAGCTCTGAAGTACTAATTTTCCATATTTGGATCTGTGTTCAATTTAATTTTACTATTGTCTCTCAGTTTCTTTGCTCGTCCCAAAAAAGGCTTTCATGAAGAGGAATAGTTAATAATATCATTTTTCACAATCAGTTAAGAGTTTTCTCTTGCCTATTTTTCCATACTTTTTAAAATAAAAACAAAACATAAAACCCACAAAGAATGAAAAATTAAACTAGAAAAGAATATATAATATTCACATGCAGTGAATCATTGGACCCAGATAAAACTATCAAATAGGTTAGTACTTAAGAATTTCTTTCATGGGAATTCAGAGAGAAAGAGTTTAGTTTCCCCAAACCTATAATCAACATGATATCTAGAATAAGCAATTAGCACACTGAGAGTCTTGCAAGCCTATTTGCCCAACTAGTCTTTTGTTTGTTTGTGGGCTATAACTGGTGGCACTCATGTTTACTCCTGACTCTTCTCTTAGGAATCACTCTTGGCAGTGCTCAGGGCACCTTATGGGATGCTAGAATGCCAATGTAAGTTGGGCACATAAAGGTAAGCGTCCAAACTTTCCTATCTTTCCAGCAACTGCACGTTTTTCTTTAATTAATGGACAGGTAAAATGGACTGTTGTGTTGGAAATGATAATGCCAGCCTAGAACTGAGCTTTAAATGTAGACAAAGGGATATACGATAACCTCTAAATGTACTATTGCAAGCCACAATGTGTAGGAGAAGGAAGAGAGAGTGAGGAAGAGAGAGACAGAGAGGAGAGAGACAGAGAAGAGAGAGAGAGACAGAGAGGAGAGAGAGAGAAAAGAGAGATGAGGCTAAGTGCCTGCCATAGAGGCAGGCTGTGGGGAGGGGGCAGAGAATTAGGGGACATTGGTGGTGGGAAATGTGCACTGGTGGAAGGATGGGTGCTGGAACACGGTGTGACTCAAACCTAATCACGAACAGTTTTGGAATTGCATATCTCATGGTGGTATAATAATTTTTTTAAAAATAGCTGCATAAAAATATTGAAATATAAAATTGAGACTTTAGAAAAAAATTAAATGAAATATTATATTCTGGTTGTGAGGTTCTGCCGGGTGGTGGGCCAAGGCTAGAACCCACCATGCCTCCCGATTTGCTTATAAATGAATCATTTATTGATTATCCATCAATGGATAAGGGCAATAAATCCCTTTAGCACAAACGTATATAATTAGCATTAAACCGTAATCCATACTTCTTTAAATAGACTACTAAACATGGTAAGCATGTATAGAAAGAGAGATCTCTCCAATTTACATCACTAACCAGGTTTATTTTTAATAAATTAAACATGGGGTTTGGACCCACCTGTAGAAAATAGTGTTTCACTCTCCTGGTCTTTAGTTGTTAGGGTAACACTTAACACATCAGGTTGGGAATAGAGGACAGTACTCCAACTAGCCTATGCACTTTGCAGGAACATCTGGCTGAGTGTCTCAGGGCTTTCAAGCAGATGAAATTGACTCTTCAGATAATTCTGATAGAAAGTGAAAGACTGAGTCTTATGTGGTAAGAAGCTGTTAAAAGATTAGTATTGGCTTTTTGGTGGGAAAATAATTATTCTGGCTTGCAAACATCTGCCACACACTCAGCAATGAATTAGAGAAGCCAGATTTTTCCTCACACTTTACTTCCTGGGCCCTTTTAAATTTTTTAATTGGACACAGTTCTTGAGCTATTGCTTTAAAAGAATACAGAAAACATTTTACTAGTTGCTAACTACAATCAATTACCCCCAAGAAATAAAAGTTACACCCTCTATTTCGGCATTGCTTTACAGTTTCCTGGACTGCCTTAGAGTTAACTATTTTACAGTTTTAACTTATCATATGGCTATCCATTTCATTCAAACACTCAACATTAATTCACTCAATAGGTTCTAGGAAGTTTCAGGTTAAGTTCTTGATTGAAATCGTTTTCACATGCTTTAAGACTGTTTTACTATAAAAGGGAAAATAACTGGTTGGTGGTTTGGGCTGATAGTTGGATTTCCAGTTCAGACTCCATAGCAACAAGTATACATGGTGGTTTTGACACAGAGGATGATAGCAACAGCATATATTGACTAGTATATAAGTCAACTATATATTGACTTGACATAAAATGCAACAATAAGACCTAATCAAAATGAAATTTGCAGTGGCTAAAGCCAGCTGCATGCTATAACAAAAAGCAGCAATTTAGGAGTTAGTGAATCTTTCTATGAGCACAAACACCTCTGTGGTCTGTCAAACCTTTCTTAAAAGAGGCCCTGATACCCATGGCTCCGTAAACATCGTCTCACTTCCAGCTGTAGTTCTGGTGATTCCTGAGTACTGCTATTCTCTTTTTTTTTTTTTTTTTTTTTTAATTCGTTCAGGGTAATTTATTTATTTATTTATTTTTTTTTCATTTTTTTTTATTTATTTTTTTTTAATTTTTTTAATTTTTACAATTACAAAGATATACAATTAAAAAGTTCATATTTGGGCTT
The DNA here is from genome assembly GCA_021461705.1 of Cryptotis parvus. Classification (NCBI taxonomy): domain Eukaryota; kingdom Metazoa; phylum Chordata; class Mammalia; order Eulipotyphla; family Soricidae; genus Cryptotis; species Cryptotis parvus. The sequence continues at coordinate 10,057 of JAJIBD010016243.1, read as the reverse complement.
TGGTCATACAGTGTAGCAGCACCCATGCTATTCTCTTTAAAATGTCCCATGCGGGCCGGAGTGATAGCCCAGCGGGTAGGGCGCTTGCCTTGCACGCCCGCCCGGCCTGTGCTGGCCCGGGTTCGAATCCCGGCATCCCATATGGTCCCCGAGCACCGCCAGGAGTAATTCCTGAGTGCAGAGCCAGGAGAAACCCCTGAGCATTGCCGGGCGTGACCCAAAAAAGCAAAAAAAAAAATAAAATAATAAAATAAAATGTCCCATGCTGTGACAGATAACTAGAGTGTGTGATCCACACACTCTGATTACTAGAAGTACTGTCATGACTCTATTCACAAATTCTAAATGCATTAGAATTATTTTATGGTCATTTATAGCAATAAAATATTAAAAAAATTGTAGTTTCAACATTTCCTCTTTATGTATTTCATTCATTTGCCCTTTATAATTTTTGCAATTTAAAAAAAAATTGACTATTATTGTGTCAGCCACTCTCCAGTGGATCATCCAGAGGTGTCCTCTAGGGGTCATGCAGTGTCAGGGATTAAACCAAGGGCCTCCAAAATCAAGGCACGTGTGCTAACACATGAGAAACATCGCCAGCTCCTAACTTGACCTTTGCTATAGCAAAATTGCCTTCAGGATTATTAGTTATGTGGCATAAGTACTTGCAGCAAAAATGTTTGCACCAAACAGCTTATGGAAAATCTACCTTGAGCAAATTTGATAGAAGACAAAAAAAAATTTAACAAATTTCTTACTGCTCTACGTGGAGCAATTATACAAAGATAACAGGTGACATATTCATATTACGATTCCATTTACTGTTTCGTTCAATAAATATTCATAGACTTTGCTCCAAGGGTTCGCTAACACATGTGGGGTAGGGTTCATGCTGGCCAGACTCAGAATGGAGATTTGGGCTCTGCCCTTTCCTCCACCTCCATGCCAGCTTCCCCCAGAAGAGAGACACACACCCAAGCCAGACCCACACCGATCCGATCCTAAGAACACCTCTTAAAAAACACTCCATCATGGCTAAACATTTTTCTTTTCTTTTTTTGGCATAACTGATGTTACTCAGCAGCCACCCCCGGTTTGAGGGCCATACAGTACTGAGAATCATGCCAGTCTAGAAGTGAGCATTGAACATAGGCAAAGTGATATATATGATAACAATACTGAGAATCAAACCTGGGCCTCCCACATGCCAAGCCTTTACTCAGTCTATTGATCCATCTCTCTGGCCGCATAACGCCCAAATACTTCCAAAGAGAACTCAAGAAAGACCCAAGGATAATGGGCCAGAGCAATGGGACAGTGGAAAGCACATTTGCCTTGTGGCCGACCCAGGTTCAATCCCCCAGTATCCCATATGGTCCCTCCAAGAAATGCCAGGAGTAATTCCTGAGTGCAGAGCCAGGAGCAACCCTGAGCATCGCGGAGATCAAACTCAGTTGGCTGTGTGCAAGGCAAGCTCCTTACCCTCTGTACTTTCACCGTGGCCCCGCCACTGCCTTCTTGATTTCCTTACTTGTATTCTCGTCCCAGTGCAAATACCATGGCGATGTTTCTACTGCACCCACTCAGACATGAAAATACGTGAACTCACCTGAAATAATCATGAGGAAGTAGCTTCTAGCAGGAGGCTGCCTGTGGTAGGAACTGCAAGATGTTCTGATTGTTTTCCAGCAAGTCTTCCATGTCTGGCTCTGGCACATCCCTCCTCCTCCTGCTCCTCTTCTTCTCCCTGCTTTTCCTCAATGCTGCTCTTCTTTGGGGATTCCTGCTGCCCACAGTAAATACTGGCCGAGTCCCTTACTGGGAGGTCAGCTCCATGGAGTGTTTCCACGTGGGGCTGGCCAAGCAGCGCAGCTGTGGGTCTGGAATGGATGGGACTGGATCTTTTCGGGTTGCAGAGAGCTGAGGGTCTGGCGTGGGTGGGTCTCTCTTCCGCGGGAAGCTGGCATGGAGGTGGAGGAAAGGGCAGAGCCCAAATCTCCGCCTCCGAGTCCGGCCAGCATGGTGGTCCCTCTCCCACAGGTATTAGCGAATTCTTGGAGCAATGTTGGACTCGTCCAGGAGCTGACTGAGCCCCTTACCAGGAGGTCAGCTCCATGGATTGCTTCCACGTGGGGCCAGCTGAGCAACGCAGCTGTGGGTCTGGAATCAATATTCTTAGATAATACTGATTTTAGAATAAGGTCCTTCCCAGGATCTTTCACATTTATACCCTGTATACAGTTGTAGACAGGTTCTAACTGATACCCATTATCCCAGTAAGCCTAGCAAGAAGCCAGAGCAACCCACACATCATGCGGTCAGTCATTCTCAACATCCAGACTCCCTCAGAGCTCCATCCAAGAGAAAAACCTGATCTTTCCCCTTTAAGTTTCATCAGTAAATGCTCGCGATGAGAGCCTTCTACTGAGCGTATACCACCTACACGGCAAAACCTGGCAAGCTACCTGTGTTTTATTTGTTATGCCAAAAACTAGTAACAATTATGGACCTCAATTCCATGACCTGAAGAATGGTTTGAGGCTCTTCCTGTCCCTGGAGCAAGCAGATGCATTTGAGCTACACTTGCTTTGCGACAGGACATATGGTGATGTTACTGGTGCCGCCGAGCAAATCGATGAACTACTGGAAGACAGTGATACAGTGATAGACTTTTTCTAAACTTCAGAAAATAAAAATGGACAAAACTCCTGTCCTCATGTCATTTACACGTTGACACAGTGTAGAAAACGCAATCTATTTAAAATGTGTCATGTGCTTATGGATCCATCATTAGCACATTGTTTAGCTTTTCTGTGCTTGATTAAGCATGGATTACTTATTATCTGACTGAATCATTTGTAGGAGCACGACAGCAAAATTGATCAACTGAGATAAGTTAGTGTTTTTCAGTATGGGGATAGTTTGGTAGTTCCTGAGTTAAAAACCCTGGCTCCTTTGAAGCATTTCTCTGGTAACAGAGTGCGTTTTCCACTTGTCACAAATCCTGTGAAGAATAATGAACATCACAGTATGTCTAACATCCATTTATCACACACAGATTCATTACCTACCTCCACACAAATTACATCTGTTTGTACTCGAATAATCACATCAACTCCCAGATGTTAGTGAAATTTTCTAAATTTTCCAGATTAACGCTGGCACATGTATATATACACGCACACACAACACAGTAGTAATGACCCTAGTCACAGGATGTGGGCTTCTATGGCCTCAGATCTAGATTTTTCTTGTTTCTGATTCTAAGGACAATGAGTCACATGAGCTTACTCATCCCATTTTGAAGAAATAGACAAAGGCCTAATTCTTTTTTGACTTCCAAACCTTTCTCTGTGTATGGGGACTGAAGAGACAGTAGAATGGGCAAGGTACTTGCCTTGTATGTAGCTGACTAGGGTTTTATCTTGGTACTCCTGATGGAGCCTCAAGCCCTAATAAGAGTAAACCCCTGAGCACAAAGCCAGAAGTGAGCCCTGATTACCACTGTCTGCAGCCGAAACCAAATCAAACTGAAACAAAATTTTTTCTGGTACCATCTGCAAAATGTAAGCTTATCAATATCCTTATAGGGTTCTAAAACTACTTATTGTTTTGGGTCATACCAGGTTGATTCAGCTTCCTGCTGGCTTTGAGCTCAAGGGATCACTTCTGGCAGTTCTTGGAACATCATATATGGTGTCAGGGTCTGCACATGCAAGGCAAATGCCTTAGACCCTGACTCAAGAATCCTTGTTTGATGTTTTTCTTTTAACTAGAAGGACTTATCCCTATATGTGCTCTTTAAACTGCATTAATTCTAGCACTTTAAAGTTCCCAGTCTGGTTTATTGACAGAATATGTGACTGTGTTTGCTCGTATTTCATAAAATAGCAGATGCCATTCTGCATCTAACTCCATCAAAATGGAACATGCCCAAGCAACAGAGGAAGGTGGCCAAAACAAAACGAATATTGGGAGAGGACTTACAAGCAGACAGGTCAATATTATTTTCAACTTTCAACTGCATATCCAGGCACATTTCCATATCTTGTGCACATATAATATGATATAAAGTCAGTCTGGAGGGTTGGTATATGCAGTGCAGGCACATATGCTCTGGAATGAGCTTTTTGGTTCAATGATCAGCACTGCCACCTTCTAGCTCAACAGACAGCTATTAACATTTTTGGTTGGTGTTAAAAAGGAAGAGAAATGAATTCTCTTAGCAATTTCTAATAACAAAAGTGGTCTGCCCACAGGTGTTGCAGGTGTGGCTGCTGTGCCCAGCTGTGTGAGCAGGTAGCAGACAGGCATAGCAAGAGAATCATCCTGATCTGTCAGTGCTCTAAGAGCTTGCAGGCTGTAAAGAGAACTGGATATGCTTATGCAGTGTGACCAGAACACTGATAAAGTGAGGGCTTTGACCCACAATCACAAGTGACCCACTCAAGAAACCAGCTATAATGGTCCTGCATATGAAGAGATTATGAAGCTCTGCAGCAAGGCTACAGGGCTGTGCTTAATTTGTAAGAATTTCCGGTACTTGAGAATAGGACTGCAGAGTGGACTTCTTCAGGCTTGTCTTCACCCAGGGCTATACCAGTGGGCCCTGGATGGTGGACGGTCTGACTTAGAAAAAGACTGGATCCCCTGGGATAAACCCAGAACCACAGTTGAGCCTGGCAAGCTACCCGTGGTATATTTGATATGCCAAAAACAGTAACAATAATGGACCTCATTCCCAACGAATGGAGACATTACTGGCTTCCGCTTGAGCAAATTGATGAACAATGGGAAAACAAGTGATACAAATGAAGTGGTTATAACAATAATCCTTTTCTAATTGCAGGGAGGGGGTGTTCAGACCACATCTGACAGTGCCCAGTGGTCAAACCCTGAAGATGCTGGAACCATTTGTGGTCCGAGTAACTGAACCCAGGCTGACCTCTTACAAGGCACATGCCTCCTCCTGCATCAGTCCTGCAATCCTTGTCTTCTCATGTCTAAGGGAATAATTCTATCCTTGCACAAATTAGTAATTACCGAAACAAATTTACTTTTCTTAGCATTTGTTTGCTTCTGCACTGTAAAGTCTTAGTGAAAATGGCTGATGTATTATTTCAATTCTCCCAGGTTTATCTCCATTACTACAACCTTTTATTAGTCTCATAGAATCACAGTAAGTTGTCCTTAAGACCATCATTTATTTAGAATGACTCTCAGCAGAAATATGAAGAGTTTTTTGCAGATGGTGTTGAGTTAAAGGCCTTATTTTTGAAGCTCACTGATAGCTGTCCATGGAATGTTCTAATGATGAAACATGCTCACTTCTGTGAACTACTGCCACCCCTCCTTAAGACCCTGTGATTAGAATACTCTTCCTTGTTCTTAATTGACTCGAGGTTACAGAAATGCCATGTTTGGCTTAGGAGACCTTCCAAGTAGTGCTCAGGAGGCCAAGAGGCCCCCTCCCTGTTCTTCTCAGCCAACTGGGCCAGTGGTTCAATGCAAGGGATTGAGGAATTAGTGCTGCTGGAACCACAGAGTCCCAGGGATTACCCTGCCACCTTGCTGGTGCCCCCAGGGCCTCCATGGCTATACTTGGTGATGCTTTGGGAAATACAATGCTGGAAATGAAACAGCTTCGTCAAGCGCACAAGGCAAGAACTTAAACCTCTAACTCTACACATGTTTTCTTTCCTTCCAATGACCCCCTAAAAGTGCAAGGGGCCCACACTTTTAGGAGGGATCAAACTCCGAGTCATATATATTTATACATAGCATATGCTAAGCCTGCACCCTACCAATAGGAGTCCACTCTGCAATCCTATTCTCAAGTACCAGAAATTCTTACAAATTAAGCACAGCCCTGTAGCCTTGCTGCAGAGCTTCATAATCTCTTCATATGCAGGACCATTATAGCTGGTTCCTTGAGTGGGTCACTCGTGATTGTGGGTCAAAGCCCTCTCTTTATCAGTGTTCTGGTCACACTGCATAAGCATATCCAGTCTCTCTCTTTACAGCCTGCAAGCTCTTAGAGCACTGACAGATCAGGATGATTCTCTTGCTATGCCTAGAAACTTTTATTTACCCTAAGAGCTGAACGCTGAACAAGCTCTGGCTTTGTTACTAAGCCTGAGGGAACCTGGAAAACCAAGTGTGTGTGCCAAGAAGCTCTGACTTTCTGCATTCATCAAGGAACTGGTGGCAACCACAATCCTTACACTTTTAGAAAGAAATCCTACTCCCACGAAGAGGTCAGAAAGAATCATCTGGTGTCACATAGAATAGACATATTGGCATTAAAAACACAAATGGTAAAAGACCATTGAAAATGTCTTGGTCTTAATTAAAATATGCAAAAGTAGTATCACTCAAATGATCAAGCACAGGCAAAATCTTAAGAAACTCTCTTGATCTTCTCTCTGTATGTCCACCCCACCCGTAAGTCCAGGGGGACTTTTGAACACTTGAGAGGATAGCATCTCGCTAGCAACCCAGGAATAGGAGCTGATGTAAGTACACTGAAACCTCAAGAACCCTTTTCCCCAAAAGCACAGCACAGGAATGACAGAGCTGTATGGGGCAACCTTGGCAAAGACATGCAGTCACACCATCCCTACAGTTCAAGAGGCAGTCAGGAGTCATGAAGTGCACACCACCCAATTACCATCTATTTGTAGAAAGCATAATGTGTGTTTTCATTCCAGGACAACCATAGGCTGAGGAGAATGAAGTTGACAGCCTGGTGTTTTAAGGATCCATAACATAAACAAATAAAGTAAGTGCAGAAAGAAAATGTCATAAATCTTTGACTTAAAGGGAGATGTACTAAGATGAGAAACGACCATGGATGATACACAGCACTTAGTTGGATAAAAGTGCTGAGGATGATAGAAATCTCTCATGGCTTTTGTAAGGACAAGACCTGAAAAAATGAGACCCTGATCAAGTAATTCATGACTTTCCAGCCAATCACAAATGTCCCCAGTTAGCCATGAAATTGTGTTTATGGGGGAAATATAGCCAAGGTTGTTGGAGGACACACCCTAATGAACTCTGGGTTTCTGCTAGCTCAAAGCATTTGCATTTGCTAAAATCCATTTGCATTTTGCCTTAAGGCTCTTGTGCAAGTCACAATAGGAGATTGGGAGCAGGATTGGAAAAGGCAGTTTGACTTTAATAGCTCTTGGAAGAGTGTTATAATTTTCCAATGCTAGCTGGTTGGATTATTTCTCTCATAATTCCCACTGGCCCCCCACACAGGATACTTTTAACACATTTATAGTTTTCTGGGAGAAAGTCTAGCTGCATTTGGATCCATCATTAAGTAAACAGCTCTGCTAAGATCAAGGAAGGAAGCATGCTAAGTTTGCCTCTAGGCAAGCAACCATGATTCTCAGTAATACTAAAAGGCAGAGCACCCAGAGTTGCTCTGGAATATGGCCTTGTGGAGGTTTGGAGATATCTCTGGCTGCATAATGTTCATGGTTCAGAAATTATAATGTTATTCCCCATGTATTAAATCCTGTGATACTTTTCATTCTTAGGTGTATTCCCCCTTCTCTACAAAGGCATTGCATTAAGAGACCTGGAAGCAGGAACTTGACTCTGGAAAATTAACACTTGTAAGGCCTGGGCTAGGTATGTTCATCTGGGACCTGCATGAGAAACCTGGTTTTTTGTCACTGGAAAGCCTGGTTCTCAAGTGCTGGGTTGAGGCCTTTGGTGGGCTTTTGGGAGATAAAAGGTGCTGGGAAGAAGATAGTCATCCATTTTGGAGGAAGATCTCAACTTAGACAAATGGTCAGAGGTTTTGGCAGAAGCTAGAGGTTTGGGAGTTTCCCTCATTTTGGATCATATTAGCAGAGTTTGTTTATTGGTGATAAGTAACGCCTTTTGGAACTGTGCTGAACTCATGAATTATATCCACCTGCCACCAGCCCTTGAAATAAAAGGGAACTCGTTCTTTTGATACAGTCAGGGACTCCAGTATTCCCTGACACAAGTCTGTGAGGACAATTGATCACTTTCTAAAGTGGCCTTAGAAAAGTAAATGTACCCCTTTCCCCCACATCCACGCCAAGCACTTGTTGTTCTTGCTCTTTGAATATGTGCCAGTCTCTGTGGTGTAAAGTGGTATCTCATTGTTGTTTTGATTTGAATCTCTCTGATGATTAGTGATGATGAGCATTTTTTCATATTTTTTTGGCCATTCGAATTTCTTCCCTTGCTGAAGTTTCTGTTCATTTCTTCTCCCCATTTTTTGATGGGGTTGTTTGTTTTCTTCTTGTAAAAGTTCTACCAGTGCCTGATATATCCTGGATATTAACCCCTTATCAGATGGGTATTGGGTGAATATTCTTTCTCATTCTGTGGACTGCTTTTGTATCTTAGTCACTGTTTCTTTTGAGGTGCAGAAGCTTTTTAGTTTCATGTAGTTCCATATGTTTATCCTTTCTTCTAGTTGCTTTGTTAATGATGTTTCACCTTTGAAGATGCCTTTTAACTTCAATGTCGTGGAGGGTTTTTTCCTATATTTTCTTCAATGTAACTTTATGTATTCAAGTCTGATATTGAGATCTTTAATTCATTTTGATCTGATTTTTGTGCATGGTGTTAGACACACAGGTCCAAATTCATTTTTTTTACATGTCGCTGCCCAGTTTTCCCAACACCACATGTTGAAGAGGCTTTCCTTACTCCATTTTAGACTCATTGCACCTTTATCAAAGATTAAATGATCATGTGTTTGAGGTTGGGTGTCAGGATACTCAATTCTATTCCATAGGTCCACAGGTCTGTTTTTATTCCAATACCATGCTGTTTTAATCACTACTGCCTTGTAGTACAGTTTGAAGTTGGGAAAGGTGATGCCTCCCATCTTCTTTTTTCCCGAGGATTGCTTTAGCTATCCTTGGGGGTTTATCCATTGTTGGTGGGAATGCCGGCTGGTACAGCCTTTCTGGAAAACAATATGGACTTTCCTCCAAAGACTGGAAATTGAACTCCCATTTGACCCAGCCATACCACTCCTGGGAATCTACTCTGGGAAACCAAAAAAAACGCAGTGGAAACACCATCCCTACTTTTATGTTCATAGCAGCATTATTCACAATAGCCAGAATCTGGAAGCAACCAGAGTGCCCGAAAATCGATGACTGGATAAAGAAGCTTTGGTACATCTACACAATGGAATACTATGCAGCTGTTAGGAAAAATGAAGTTATAAAATTTGCCTATAAATGGATGGACATGGAGAAGATTATGTTGAGCGAAATTAGCCAGAAGGAGAGAGACAGATACAGAATGAATTCATTTATTTGCATGGCATAAATATATATGTACATATTATGATACCAATATCCAAGGTCAAGTGAAACATATATCAGGAGGTCTTGTCAAAGGTGGAAATTATCACAAACGTGTGGGAGTCAGAGGTTAGGTAAGACAGAAAATGGAACAGTGTGCTAATAATTGTAGAGGGTACTAATGCCAACCTAGAACTGAGCATTAAATAGAGGCAAAAGGATACACATGACAACCTTTTAATGTATGTTCTGTAATCCATAGTCTGGAAGGGAAGGAAAAGAGAAAGAGAGAGAAAGGGAAAGAAATGAAGAACCTGCCATGGAGGAGGGCTGGGGGATGGGGGAGGGAACAGGGGATGTTGGTGGTGGGAGATGGGCACTGGTGGAGGGACGGGTGCTGGAACACTGTATGACAGAAACCCAAACATGAACTTTTTTAATTGTAAAATAAATAAATAAATAAAAGAAAAAAAAAGAAAAGTAAATGTAGTAAAAGCATGCCATGAAAAACCTACATACTTCATTACATGAGTCTCAGCAGACTAAGAAAATAGCACTTGTGAATTTTCTATGTACAGGCTTAAAGAATCAAAGAATGCAGGAGAATGGGTCTGCAGCAAGAGTGAAGGAATAACATACAGTATGGTGGCTCAACTGCAGTAGTCAAACAAGGTGATATTTCTTCATGAGAAGCAGAGTCCCCTAGTCTGATTCTATCTCTAAGAGAATTTTTTTTTGGGTCA